>JZLH01S0079369.1:0-12192 GCA_001188425.1 Eucidaris tribuloides | reverse complement strand
TGATGAATTTGGGCTCATTCTACAGCAAAATTACTCAACTTTTGAAATCTGAGTAACAATCTTGTATGACACTTTGTTTAATTTGTGAAAAATGCAAAAATGTTAACGATGGTAAATCTGGTGGATAAGCGGTGGAGGATAAGCGGTGGAGGAGCTGTACAAACCCTATGGGAAAATTACAAATTCATGTACACACTTTTATTTTTCCTACTATTTGCAGCAGATAAGCTATCTTGGAGTTATGATATGCATCTAACTAACTTGGCACATGTTGTACTTCACAAATCTCAATAGTAAAATGAAATTAATTGTCTTCTAGGTCATTAATTACTTAATTAATGACTGGTGTAGCTTGTGCTTGCCATTGACTTGTACATGTTATGAAGCATGATAGTAGTGCATGTAAGGACACACAAGTATGTTCACTTCAGGGCTACATTTTGGATGAAATTTTTAAATACACTCTACTGATCCATATATTAAACAATAATCTACTATTTAATCTCTAAAATTTGTTAGTTAGGTTTAATAATCTGTTTGTTTAATTAGTGTACTTAATGTTTTTGTAACATATCGCAATACAATTTTAAACATATTTTGTCACAGCCTGTATCTCTCCATCTGAAAATCAAAAAGTAGTAAAACCATGCATTTTCTTAAAGCTGAAAGTATGCTTTTTCAAAACATAGCATTAATTTTGAGCCATGACTTATTACTGACAAGTGAAATGAGTTGTCATCAATATCACAAAATTATATGTTTTTTGTGATATTACCCTTTAATTTTTTTTTACACACCCTGTATAGCAACTTGACCTTGGATGATTAAGATTCTCTGAAGTATAAGCTTTCAGAAAATATGTACTTTTGTTGGTTTCTGATCAGTACTTATTGAGTTATGTTGGTTTAAATGCAAGAAGTGACAAAATTCAGAATTTTGGTGCCTGTAACGCAAAGGGGTCCCACCATACGACACATGACCATGTATTATAAGGTACCAATGAAACAATCAGATTTCATGGTTAAAAGGTCCAAGGTCCAAGGTCACAAGTCTCCATACTTAGTGTCTTAAAGTTTACCACATAAAAACCAAAAAAAAATGAAGAACCTTATCGGATATGATGTAACTTGGGTGAAGTAGTGTTGTATAATGACGAAAGGAACGATCATAGTTGGGGTTTAAGGGTCAAGGTCAAAGGTCACAGAGGACTCCATACTTGATATTTTAGCCACGTAACTGAGAACGCTTACGAAATATTGATGTAATTGGGTTAAGTATGTATAGGGGCATAGATGAGATTCAGAGTGGACAGGTCAAAAGGTACAAGGCCCCCGTACATCAAGTTGGAATTGGCCGGGGGGTGGCGAGGCATACACCATCGGCTGCGCGCAGGCCGAATTGCTCTAGTTCTTTCAATGATTTATTTTATAGTGTATTGTAACAATTATTGAATATATATATAACAAGATGAATATGGTTTGTTCATAATTGTAAAGCTTGAGAGGGTATCATGTGTGGACAAGTTCGTGTAAGAGTGATTATAGGGAATTGTGATTAATGAATATTATTTATAGCAATTTTTATGCCTCTGCACATGCCGGAGGCATAGTTTTCGGGGTCCGCCGTCCGTTCCGTTACCGGATTCGTCCGGGGTCGATAACTGAGAACCACCAATCGGATTTGAATGTAACTAAGGACCAAGTATGTACTATGAGCACCAATGACTGAGAGATTTTGGAGCTAAACGGTCAAAAGGTCAAAGCACCGGGCCTTAATATGTCTGATGTGGGCTCGTTACCGGCGATAACTTGAGAGCGCTGTCGGATGTCAGTACTTGGGTGAAGTAGTATTATGAAGCCACCAATGAACTGATTAATTTGGGAGCTGAAAGGTCAAAGGTCAAAGTCACCGGGCCTTAAATAGTGCTGATCGGCTCGGACCGTGAATAACTTCAGAGTGGCTAAGTCGGATTGTCATGTACACTTGGGTGAAGTATGTATTATGAGGCACCAATGAACGATTAGATTTGGAGCTCAAGCAATAGGTCAAAGGCCCTAAAATATGTTGATCGTCCTCATTACCGCGATAACTTGAGAGGCGGCTGCGGATTTTGATGTAACTAGGACCAAGTATGTAGCTATGAGCGCACCAATGAACTCAGTTAGATTTTGGAGCTAAAAGGTCACCAGGTCAAAGGTCACCGGGCTTAAAAATGTCCGATTCGGGTCGTTACATGATAATTGAGAGCGGCTGTCGGATGCATGTAACTGGTGAAGTAATGTATTATGAGGCACCAATGAACGGATTAGATTTGGAGGGCTGAAAGGTCTAAGGTCAAAGGTCACCCGGGGCCTAAATAGGTCTGATTGGGGCTCGTACGGACGGAAGAGCGATAATTGAGAGCGGCTGGTCCTGGATTTTGATGTACTAGGACCAAGTAGTATATGAGCCAAACCAATGAACATTAGATTTGGAGCTTGAAAGTCAAAGTTCAAAGGTCACCGCGCATAAATACGTCTGATTTGGGCTCGTACGGCGATAACCTTGAAACGGCCGGTTGAATTTTTCATGTAACTGCGTGAAGTAGTATTAGGAGCCACCATGAACTGAATAGATTTTGAGTTCAAAGGCAAGGTCAAAGGCACCGGGCCTATAAATATGTCGATCGGGCTCGTTAGCGACGATAACCTTGAGACAGCTTGTCGGATATTGAGTAATTTGGGTGAAGTATGAGTAGGCATAAATGACATTTCAGAGTTGAACGCTCAAAGGTACGATGCCGCTGGACATTCAAATTGGAATTGGACGGGGGTGCGGAGGCATACCCCTCGGCTGCGCTCAGACGAATTGCTCTAGTTTCACTAATCTGCTTGTCCCATCTTTAGTCTGCATGTTATGCTATATACCTTTGTTGTCTTCTTTGCAATTGTTGTAAATGTTATGAGGCAACTGGGTTTACTCAATGTAATTATCTTTCACTTTTAATAAATGCCATTTGGGGTGTAGATTACACATTCAAGCTCCAGTGTTTTGCTTTGTTATAAACACCATCTCATATTTTAACTTATTGCAGCTGTTCATGCCTGGCCAGAAATATCATGTTAGACTGGATATGGAGATGCCCCAGTCACCTGTTAATGAGAACTTAGGTGAGTGGAGTTGTAAAAGGTCTTCATTCTTTTTGTATGTTTGTGGAAATATTGTGATAAATGTATCAGCGTGGTCAGTAGTATACATTGGTATACTCGCCCAACAATCCCCCCTCCCCCCTCCCCCCTCACCCCCCAAACATAGAGTCAAATTATGATAATGCTACGTACAGTAGTTGTTATGCCATTGATGACAAGTCCCTCCACAAGTCAACATTGTTTTGAAAGTTGCCATGACAAATAACTAAATATATCTCATGATATGAAACACATACCATTTACTGTAGTTACCCATTATTTGTGCAAGTCTAAGGCAAAATGAAATAATTACTGTCTATTTGTCAGAAAAAAATACACTGATTTACTGAAGATTTTGAATTTGTGACTTTGAATACTATTGTTTTAATTAATCGATTATTTGATTTATGAAGTAATATATTTTTTATATATGTATTTATTTATTTTTTGATTTATTTAGTTATTTAGCAACTGCTTTGTACTGAAGTCATGTATGTGTATTCACGTATGTACTATACACAATGATACATGTAGGAGCGAACAATTTATCCATGAACTTTGCGTAGTTCACCTTTTATTTCTTCTGCAGACATCTTTTGTATGTTTCCATATAAATATCCATACAGAAATGATGATAAATGGACACCTCTGCATGCTTTCAATGACATGCTGAAGTTCAATTAAGAAGGTGACCTTCAGAGTTCAACACAGCTGGCTATATGTTGACTTTCATACATTTGTGATTCATAGTTTGTAGGGTATGGTGTGATATCGTATGAAAGTGACTCACAGCATAACCAGGGCTTAAATTACATGATGACCTTTGAACTCGTGATATATTTTCATATCTTGAGCTAAAGATTTAATGACTTCATATCTGACAGACTGTTCTGACATAACTATTACCTTGTGTGTCGTGCATTTCAGAAGGTTTAACTCGGATTTGTTTCACTTGAAGCAAATTTTGAAAGCATATTATGTCTGTCACTACTATTTTTTTAAACTGGATTTTTGTTGTTTTTTTTTTGTTTTTTTTGGGGGGGGGGTTGTTTCTGAATTGAACCAGTTGATTTTAGTTACGTGTCAAGGTTACATCTGCAATATTTACTCATAAAGTGAAGCAATCTATATTGTGCATGTAGCTGGACAAAGCTATTTCATCTGTAAAATACCTATGGGGGAATTTTATTCATTTTTCCTGTATTTTTTTTGATGGGGGGGGGTGAAGATAATATCCCTTTAGAAATGTTGATTTGTTTATTCTCTGGACATTAACTACTATACAACAAACACAGGTACATGTACTAAAAATAAACTGGAACGTGAAGATCTTCTGGCATTAATGCTTTCCTACAGTGTAAACATAGCGCATGTAAGTCTGTTTTAATTAACGTTTGGAGCACTAAATTGAATGAGAAAAATTAACTATATGATTAAGGCCACGAAAAGATCAGACTCGATGTGTTCTGACAGTTTCAAAATGTGAAATGCATATGACAAATTATTTGTCATCGTATTCAATAGAAGACCGTTTGAAATCAATTGTGCATTAGGTGAATAAGAGATTAACATGAAACAAAAGTAAAATTAAAATGTTATCGGCATTAAATGCACAGGGGAAGTTCTCAATAGTCACATGATCACTTTCATGAGGTCTATTCCTTCCGACAACAGGTTTTTCAAGTGAGATTAAGCATGATATCTATCTGATGAGATAACTGCCAAGTCATGCAAGACCAGTAAGTGTGTGTTTCATTACTAGCACACAGATATGAATTAAGCCTTTAAAGTATGAGGTATTGGCAAGTAAGCATCAATAGGGTGACTCTATACACCTGGCTGAGCGATTTATATTGAGATTTGTAATGCTTGCTTGCAGTGCTAATCCTGACTGTGGTATGCAAGTTGAAGATAATACATAACAGCATAATCAAACTGTCCCCATATAACTGCAGGAATTAGAAGATTCTCGTCTTATCGTGCTAAAATGGTAGTCTGTATTCAGGAAAACAGGGTTAACACATTTTTAAGTGATTTACAAAATTCAGATATCAATATCAGTAGATTCTAGAATTTCATGCTCTTCCCGTACTGGCTAATCTTTTAAGCCATTGGAGAGACGATTTTGCTATAATACACACATTTTTCTATAGACCCCAAATACAGTTAAACGCAACTTAGTCTCCAACGGGATAAGTTTGAGCCATGCAGTAACATGTATCGCTGGGCATCAACTGGTGGCTTCAATCTTTGTATATCCAATTCAAGTACATTTATATCTCAACAACATGTCCAGGATGTGAAATCCCGTTGCAAACAATAAATTGGGAAGACGTGTACAGTAGTAAGCTCTAAAGTGCAGGAAAATCCAATTGACATGTTTGAATTCGGTTCTGGCAGCCAGCTGAGGTCCTCCACTACTTAAAATGATGGATGTGGTGTTTTAGGACCGCATTATAACTACGGGATACAGTGAAGAAAAACAAGACTGCAACTTGAAACTGATGAGTGACTATGTTGAATAAGTCGTGTAAGTACTCGCAGGTTGTGACAATGTGCTCAGAGACAGAGTGTTTTATGGCCCCCGCGTCCGTCCGCGTCCGCGCCGCCGTCGCTCCATACGTCCGTCCCCTAATGGTTTCCGCACGAATAATTTGAAAAATATTGACCAGATTAAAAAAATTTAGTGTGTAGGTAATCATACGAAAATAACAGCTCCAAGTCAAATTCGGAGCCGCAGGTCGATAAGGTCAAAGGTCACAGTCTCATTATATATGAAGAATTATTTCCGCACTAACTGTGAAAATATTGACAGGATTTAAAAATTTTGGCGTGGTTGTAGAACACAGTAAAATACAGTCAAGTATCGAATATCGGAGTCCGCAGTCAAAGGTCAAAGGTCACACGGATATATCGAATTGGTTCCGCACAATAACTGAAAATAAGGACGGATTTAAAAATTGTTGGTGTGTAAGGTAGATTCATACTAAAACAGTTCAAGTTGGAATTCGGAGTCCGCAAAGTCAAGGTCAAAGGTCAAAGGTCACAGCTCATTATATATGCCGAATTGTTTCCCGCACAATTAATTTGAAAAATATTGACGGATTTTTAAAATTGGTGGTAGGTAGACCAATACCTAAAAATACAGACGAGTGCGAATTCGGAGTCTGGCAGGTCAAAGGCAAAGGTCACAGCTCATGCAGATTGCTCGATGATACCAATAAGAAATGCTACTGATTCGGTTAAGCGGGGCCGTGTCCTATGAATACACGGCAAATTTCGAGTTTTTTTCTGACTCTGCATGTCAGTTTAGTCTGAAGTTTTGCAAATTCCATATAGAGGAACCTGTTGACAAGATATTCATGAACCATGATGCACGACAAACAGTTGCAAATTGTGAAAGCCGTGGTCAAACTAAATGTTAAGGTGAACTAAAAAGTTCCAAAAAGTAAAACACAGAGAGAAAAAAAAAAAGTATCATTTCCATGCTACATATGGTTCATAGATTCTCTTGTTAGAAGGAACCATGGCACCAAATTTGTTGATTCACATATATTTTTGTCCCCTCAGTGGATACATTCAAATCATCCTCTGTATCACTACATATTTAGCGGTCTCTTACATTCACAATGTGTCAAATGTCCTGTCTTGACATACCAAATCAACATTATCTCCAACAGAAGCCAAGGTCATTCCAAATCAATACTAATTTTTTCTTTGAGTTTTATCTGTGCGAGTTTGAAAAAACAAATGAAAAAACACCACATGTTAGGCTGAACAAAGTTAAACATAGCTATATATGGGCAACTTTTTTTTTTTTTATTAAGTTTGGTGCTCTGCAATCTCTCTTTACCCATTATGTTACAATTATTGTGAAAACCTATTAATACAGGGATGCAGTTTCAGGCAAAGCCTAAATTCCGGCCACATTTTCAGAGCAGGCTTTTTTTTCTTCAAAATAGTCGCATTGTGGGTAAAATTCAGGCGCTCACATAAATTCTACACTAGCATCGCTGTGATGATAATGAGTGTGCAAGAAGGCATGAATAATGTTAAACATTAACTGAAAAGATTTAGCCCTTTACATGGTGCATTTTCTGAAGGGATAATAAGTACAATGTTTGTTCATAGTTGCTTGTGAATTTTATCTTTTCGTATTGTGGCACTGAAAGTGGTAAATTTTCTATGAGATGTTATAAGCACACTAGTTAATTTTAGTGTCTTGTCAAAGGTGAAGGAGAAAAATAAGTAGTATGATTGTAGTTTTTGATTGTACCATGAGTGCACGATGCAACAGTTCCAACACTAAGGGTAAGAAGTTAAAAAGTGGTCGTTTCACCTGAGTGTGAAACCAGAACTCTGCATGACTGAAATGTTTAGTCCTAACCTATGTCTATCCAGGGCATGCACGTGGATAAATGCTTGTAGTTCACTTCAACCTATATAACAGAGTTCAGGAAAATGGGGCAGCTGTGAAAGCTCAAACTGCGGATTTGAAGTCATTGTGATTACTAGAGCTAACCACTAAATACAATAGCTTGAAAAAATGAGTTAAATTTGAGATATCATGATCTTGCAATGAAAACAAGATTACAGAGGTCACCCATTGTATACGGGTACATGGTTGTTGTATGGTTTGGGTACGACACAAACTTATTAGAACTTAATGAAACAAGACAGTTGCTTAACTGAAGTGATAAATGTACAAGGCCATCATCATCTGTGAAACTCGTGTAATATGCAATTGTTGATATATTCAGTGAGGAAGACATGGATGAAGTCCAATTGGTATTTTTGTAGAATCCTGATCACTTACGCCACCTTATGCTTTCCATAATATCCCAAACCAAAATGCTTCTAGTGTGGGCCATTAACTTGAGGTACAATTTTAAATTCTTTAGCTAATGAGTTTAGCAGGATAACCACTGATTACCTGAGGTGCGATATTCCTTGCTCCCTCTTAAGAAGATGCGTGCACGAACACATTTCACCATTTACAGACATAGTTTTTTAAATAAATAATTGCCTGTACACTTTAAAAAAGATAAATATTTAAAGGTAAATGACATGATTGGGGGTAGTCCCCAAACTTGGACGAAACACTCGATGAACAAGTAAACTATGCAAGGATTGACTTGTGAAAATCTTGTAGTCAAACGTTGACCATGCTAAAAATACTAGGCAATATCCCCTCGTGGCAGGCAAACCTGGCTGTGTGGCTCTCTAGCGGGTCCTATATTTATTGTGCCTCATAAATTAAAATAACGAGTAGGTCATGGCTGATTCTCCGTAAGTAAAGCAAATAGAGCAATCCTCCAACTGGGAGATCCACCCAGCTGGGGTAAGTGGAACTATTTTCATCATTTGGTTCTGGAGGCATTTTCGAAGTGTTTCCAAATCAATGGTCACTACCGTTAATATAGTTAGAGCCAGTTCTTAGAACATGTTTGGCTTTTGGCCTTAAAAGAGGTGAGGTATGCAAAGAGGCAAATGTACTGCTGTTTTCTTCATTCATCTGTCATGATTGTGTAGAAACATTTAACTCATGAACTATCTTGAAAAGCTAGTGAAATTAAATGACCATTTTAACTGGAAGCGTATAGCTTATTTGTTTGTTATGATTAACTAATCTGGCAATAACTAGGTACATTCGCACATCGATCTGGTTTATCTTGATGCAAGCAGTACAAACCAGCGGTCAAAGCTCATATGCAGTCAGCGAAACAGCTTGAAATTATCAGCGACACTGCAAGATTCAATGCACAGTTTACTGGACCAGGTTGGTTTCATTCCCTGTTGTGAGTTGGCTGGCATGTGCATGTTTTGTTTGGAAGTATATACTGTCATTTACAATGACCTCACTGTTGCAGATGTGTTAGGGGGCATACCTAGACTATTAGATATGTATAGGTTTAAATCAACTTACTGGCAACCATCATTACAAATCAATAAGCAAAAAAAAAAAATGAAATGATATGAAACAAAGAAATCTAAATTATAACAAAATCAACGGGAGAGAGAGAGAGAAAGCAAATGGGACAAAGCTTGCCAGATTAGGCTGAGTCATTACGTTTTTTTGTTGGGAAACGTTTTCAGCTTGTCCTCCAAAACGTTAAAGTCTAAACATAATTGTAAGATAGTGGGTTCTTGAGTACAACAATAAAGTACACTGGAAATCAGGAAGTAAGTTTAGTTAGATATGTATTGTACAAGTGAGTGGAAGTGAAGTATACAAAGGACTAGTTGAGGGCGGTCCAGTAATCAATAAAGATGCGATAACATCAAAAGCGAGAATACCATAGATGGTTGTGTAGTGATTAACAGAGAGTGTTTGTATTGGGGCTTCATTTGAGGGTGTCCTGATTGATAGGTCCAATGAAGACCAGCTCGCATTAGCTGATGCATCTGTGCTGCACAGTAACACAAAAAGGTTGGCATTTATGTGATTGAATAATAAGGGTTTAAACGGATGCAAAATTGCAAAACGTTTTGCTTTTAACGTTCAGGTTAAAGTCATCGTAAACGTTTGACTGGGCACTGCCAGTAGGTTAAAAATGCGGGTGAGTGCTTAAAAAGTTGCACAATAGCAGACAGAAGAAAAGGTTCTTTCATTTCAAGATTGAAACATACAAATTTATTTAATTATACATGTATAAAGCTTCATACCAAAATACAACAAAAAGACAAGGAAACAGGAAATGAATAGAAAAAAAAAAAGAAATTGAAAAAGGATGGAAGATAAAAAAATTTGTCAGATCCTTATTTGTGAAAAAAATGAATTGCTGACAGTTTTGAAACAAAATAGGGTGGAATCCAACCAAATAGTTTTTGCTCCTTTTTCAGATGCATCATGAAACTTGACATATCGATAAATTACGTTGCTGTTTTTTAGTCAAAAAAATTCTGCAGAATTATATCTAAGAATGACTCCATATTCAAACTCAATGAGAGTATAGGTTTGTGGTTGTACACAGGTCACAAGATTTCGGAAAGACAGAATTTGAAAAGAACGTTTTTCCAGAAAAAAGCAGGGAAGCAGGGAGTTTAATAGAATACCTGTGGAAAGTCAGGGGAAATATTTATGCAAGATATTTTTAGAGTGACCTTGATGTTGTTGTGGAATTAAAGACAAGGCTAACAGGTGGAGCTTCTAATTAAAAATTGTCAAACTTACTATCTGAGAGGCGACATATAGATTTGAATGCGAGACAAATGGACAAATAAACAACCTAATACAAAAGTTTGGAATTTATCTGCCACTGGCAAGATATGAATAAATAAAAATTCAGTACTTCGGGCCGAGTTACCAAAATAGCGCCAGATCCACACACAAGTAAGTCTATGAGAGGAAATGAGCAGTTGAATCCTGTCAACCTACGATTTCACTTTTTTAAAGCAGCTTATAATCATTGAAATACAAGGTTTATAAGGGCGCATTTGTAGACCTTATAAAGAGACACTTGGAACATGGATGGATTATGTAGCTCACCATTTTAAATCTGTGGTCATTGTAGCCTGTGGCTTAACAGGAAAAGATACAATTAGATTAAATGATGTGTTTTAACACACTTAAAAGGTTAAAACGGTTAATGAAATAACAGTGTCTCTGGAAAGCCATAAAAAGTAAGGGAATTTGAAAAAGTTTGTGTAACTAATGCTGATAGTGCCATGTTGTGTCCTTCACACCTACAAAAATACCGCAAATACATGTATAGGTAAATCGTCCCAACAGGTATTTATGTCTACTGGCCTCTGACCTCACTGGTGACCGCAGTGTGTTTGCAACATCTGCGTCCTCCTCTTCTTGACGCGCCATGAGTGGAATCAGTGCGTCAGTACCCATAGAAGAGTCCTCGCCATGAACAAGGACGGGGTAAGCCCACCAGTGCTGTCTAACGAAGAAAGCGCAGGTAGGGCGAGACGAGCATCGGATCAGGAAGCGATCAGGTACTTATTCGTACTGGCTGTGCAGGGATGTATCGGTTGTTTTTTTCCTCATCATTAGTTCTAATAATGAATGTAATATTAAGAGGTCATATATATAATTATGGCTCTTTGCTGATATTGTGAATTGTGAGTTGGATATCATACATACTGTCCAAAAAAATAAGATGAAACACGTATTTATGGCTGCTGAGTGCAGCTGTTGTTCTCATAAATCAGTGGAAAGATGTTGTGAAATTACTGGAAATTGACAGAATGCTGAACTATAGGCAGTTGTACACTGTCACAAATATCATTTTGGGTGAAATACTTGCAGTAATGGGGAAGGGGTTGTTTATGATTTGTTTTTGTCTACATAGTAAGGTCGCAAAGATGACTAAAATGCTAGTTTTGGGTGTCATGGAAGCTCCAGCAAAAAAATATGAGAGTCTATATTGAGAGTCTGCACAAGTATGGTATTTACTCAAATACAGGTTATTTGAAATCAACATTGTTAACGCTGTAGAAGCAATGGTGAGATATCTTGGGCTGGTGTTTAGAAGAAGTGTGTATAGTAAAATCAAATTTTTTTTTTGTCTCCAAGGGTAAAGTAAGCAAGAATGAATGCCTGTAGTGATCCCTGTAGTTCATGTGCACGCCAGCATATTATTTAGTAATGATATTTTATTCCATTTGTCCACGCAATTGAAAAACATTCACTTCTAACTCTCATTTTTTTCATACTGTTACTCTGTTCAGAATCGTCCACCACAAGTCACCATGTAGATCCCCCTAGACCCACCATCCGCAGCAAGTAAGATCCGCAGAAACACATGCTCGCACCTCAGAGATATCGCGATCCAGGCAAACGAACCCAACAGCATGCGAGAAGCGTCGCAGACGCACCACAAGGACTAGAGAGGGCGCCACTACCAGTGATAGAGAGAGTCGGGCACGCTGCAAAAGTTCCAGGCCATCCGTAGTGAAATAGTGACAAAGCCGGAAAGCCAGATAAACCAGCAAGTAGAACGCTACAACCAGAGGAGAACGCACCAGCTAGGATCCTGGAGTACCAACAACAAGTGCCACAAGGCGATGAGCC
>JZLH01S0079354.1:95359-116026 GCA_001188425.1 Eucidaris tribuloides | reverse complement strand
CTTCATAATCAAAATTGATGAAATCAAGTATTCAGGACTTTTAACAACAAGAGATGGGACATATTACACAGTACCCCCCCCTAAAAAAATAAATAAAAACTGTCCCTCTCATCATTTCTAATGCTTGATTTTGCAGCTTCTTGTTAAGATTTTATTGGTCTTGATTCACTGGTTATGAATACACATGTTCATAGGCAATGGTAGTTTTGTTTTAACCCATTCCAATTATAGCATTAGAGAACACACCACACAATACTCCATATACTGTATTTGAATTAAGCAGTATGCATTTTTGTTATCAAACTTTGAACTGTCTAAAAAACGCAACCATTACATAAGAGAATGTGAATTAAAATCCAATCAAGCGGGGCAAATGAAATTTTGAAAATTGAACACGCTTTTTAAATTAATGCGATCTAAAATTTTAGTCTGCATGTATAATAATAAGTAATTAACAAATTATGAATGCTTACTTTACACCCTTCACAGGTAAATACACCAAAGTGTATTCCAGAGGAGACATCACCGCAAACTTTGCATGGTACTTTATTAGACGGTAGACCTTTATTCAACTGTTTAGCTGTGATGTAAACATGAAGCAAATTACGTTAGCAAGGTGACTGTTATTTTTTTAGGATCAATGGGAGACTACAATAATTACAAATAAAAACAAAAACACATATTTCATAGGTGCATATTCTTCATTATGATAATCAAATTACCTTCGTGTGAAATTCAATGTACTCGTCTTAAAACACACAAAAATAATTCGTTTTTCTGAAGGAAGGTGAATATATATAGAAATTTTTCAGTCATAAATATGACAAATTTGAAATTCTGTACTGATAAAGACACCTTTTCCCTAGAATTTTTCAATTACTTTTACACAACACACAAGAAGTTTTAATATCTTTCTTACCTTTCAGCTAATTTTCATGCATATTTGTGACAAATGTCGATCATCACAGAAAGAATGTTGTTTTGCTTAAATTATTTTTTTCAGATAATAAATGATTGTACCACGGTCTTACCATTTGCACCCATTCCAGCTTCTATGCACTTCTGATATCTGCAATACTGGCACAGTAGTCTGGAGTGGGGAGTTATTTCACAACTCTGGTTGTTGAAACATATGAATGACGATTGATCTGTCTTTGAGCTCCGAATGAAGAAACTCTACGTGACAAAAGTAATGCATAAAAAAGATATAACATTTGAAAGTTTGGGAAATTCTAATTACATCGACTAACTACTTTCAATACTTATCACTAGAGAATCTATAAAACATGCCAGCTTAACATATGACTATATTTTAATCATAAATGTAATATAAATATGAAATCAATGAAGATACCCATTGGATTTAAAGTTAATATATTTATTTTTCCATTAAAAAAACGAGGAAACAAGAGCAAAGTTCACATTAAACATATAGCACAAATAGGACTAGCATTGCAATAAAGCTCTATTATGTCGTGTATAATCTTTACATCTTCGCACAAATAAAATTGTTTGCTTTAGCGTTTACATATTTTGATACTACAGTATATTACACGTGCAGTACAATCTAAAACAATTATGTAAACAGAAAAGTTCAATCTATTCTTCTTAAAGACACAATTTAACATTGTGAAGTGTTATTTTTAAAAAATGTGAGATTTTGATATCTGAGCTACATAGTATTGCTTAAATACACAAATAAACAAAACATCACATAATACAGAAGTATGCATCGATAAACTTCACGTGTGACTTATTACTCCGGTGGAGTACAGAAAAGTCTAGATTTATAACACAGTGGTCTATGGAAGGAAATGGATAGGTGAACCCGGTCAAACTGAGTACTAATAGATTTTCACCATTTTAAAGCACTAAATGAACATTTTGAAGGGCAAATTCTTCAGGACTTCATTTTTAGACCTCATCAAAATCAAAGACACTTCATTTTTACCTTACATGACTCGCAAACATCGACTCCCAGATATCTGCAAGAGCCAAAATCACTGCAGATGACACACATGGTGGTTGTGGATGTGACTGCATTTCCTGGTTCGTGACACGCCTGGTTGGATGAGCTGGAATACCCACCCTGGACAGCCGTGTCTGACATCTCCACAGTGACAGTACTGCTTGGGGCTTCCATGGCACAATAGAGTCACCTCAGTGCCTTCAAGTACTGAGTCTATACTGCAAAAGATCAGTGAAAGAGTATTAGAAACAGGAGAGCATAAGTCTAATTAATCTTTAAGAGAGATGGATAGATAACACTGTGTTGGTTTACATGCTCAGTAAGGTTCACAAAATTTTCCTGGAACAGAAATGAAATCACTGCAAAATATATCCACTGACTGTGAATTAATTATTTCATGAAATATTTGTTAATTTTCGTCTTCATGCTTAATTAAGCTAACCCTTCATCCCCTAAATCATTGTTACAAATTCATACATACCTCATTTATTTGTATTCCATTTTATCATGTTTCACCATTTCAATAACATCGATGATTGAACACATTTTTGTTACACTGAAATCTGTACATTTGATCAATTACTATAATTTGATTTGATTTGCAGAAATAAAGTTCAATTTTAATTTCATTTCCAACTGTTCAGTTAATGACCAACCTTTTAGCAAATGGAATTCTGGAAGAGATATCACACAAATATGCAATAAAGAGTATCCGGACAAATATAGCGTATTGTAGAATATGTTGTATGTCAGAATGTTCTTCCTGAATTCATCGATTGATCAATGTCGTAAATACAATGTAAATATTGAATGACATGATTATGCACTTTGTGGGTACTGATGACATGCATATGCGACGAACTGATTGAAAAAATAAATTGGCGTTCCTCGAAAAAAAAACTTTTGTGTTTATGCTACAGAGTTTGTAATAATGAATACGTGCATTGCTTCACAAAACACGTACATGCAGGCAATGTACTAGTTAACTCACTATTGTACCATGTATACCTCCAGACAGTACGTATAACAATAGGTCACCAGCTTGTTCAACATAGCAAACACGACATGCCCGCGAGTAAAAGCATGGACCTACTACTAGGTCCATTGTAAAAGGGAATCATATGATTACAACAGAACTGATGGATGGCTCTATAATGATCCATGACGTTATAGCAGAATATTTCGTGATATATTTAGATACATACTATGAAGACATTGTGTTTTTCTATCAAATTCATTTCAGAATAGACATTTATGAGCAGGGGAGCTCTAGGCCTGTATTTACTGTTTAACAATATAGTCAACTTCAATTCAATATAGTCAACTACTATACACCCATACAACGACACGGCATATACTTACACAGGTGAGTGGTTATTTTGCCGCATTCAGCTACATGTAGTTGTACACTGACCGCCCGTGTATATATATGCTTCATTAGGCTACTGCATTGGATAGCGTTCAAGTCTAATCCAGGGAATGATAAAGTTGTACATGAACCTTAACTATAATTTCTTTCTTCACAGGTGGAGTGAGTTAAAACACATCTTATGCACACTGCTCAAGAGATATGTAAATACAAGTCTGCTGTCCTCAAGAACGAACAAAAAAATCTGAATTAATATTATAGTTCAAAGTCCGTAGCTCACTGCCGATAGCGATTTAGTAAACCTCGACTGAGCTAGTGATGTCAAATTGATAGATGATGTCATACACGTATTTAGACACGAACTGTATTCGTAGAAAGAATTGTGAACTGTGGTAGAGATGCACGCTAAGCAATGTTATGGAGGTTTATTAAAATTTGCTGCTATGTGATCCGCTGCACTTATCGGGAATAAGCCTTCAAAATCATCAGAAGAGTAATGCATGTATATTTAAAAGTAAGATTATCAGTGTCAATGTTTGTTTGCACCACCGTGATTCAACATTGCTACTGTAATTTACTAATTATCTTTTTTTCCAGTGCATATTGAAGTTCTCCTTTCATCGAAAGTGATCTAATCAATAATATGAGATGAAATATTGTTGACAATATTATAATTTATCTTTACAGATACACCAATCGCATCGAGTAACGTTGCCTTGAGAGTTATTTGTGAAATAATTAGCCGCTAATTCTTTTTCATTTGTATGAAAGTAAAAATGAAACAAATGTAATGTTAGTTCGAAATCTTGAATCTAACGTGAATAGCAAACATGCAAGTTCTGTAGCATTCGTCTTCATTAACTATATGGATTCATATTAAAGAAGTGTATACCACTATAATTTCAGACGCCACCGTATAATTCTTCTCTAGATTGTCAAACATCTAGAAATGGGATGACAAATGCATAATTTTTAAAGTTACAAATACAGCAGTGAATGTATGGTTTACATTGGCGCTATGTGTCAAGAACCCGTCCCCGAGTATGACGTAAAACACTGATACAAAAGACTCTAACACGTTTATTGGGTCAATTTCGGAGCAACTTTTACACGTTCAGTTATTTCTTTTAGTAATCAGTAACAAATTGCTGCGGTACTCTTCTGTGCACATGGGTTAATGAAATTTATGGTCCCTATATCATGTACTACGTATGTTGAATCGATGACGCACCGGTGACTGACGTGAAGTACCATCATAAAGACTACACGTGTCTTGTGTTTGTATACGAACGACCTTTTTCACAGCTCATAAACAACAATAATGTGTTACATAATGAAAGTGGGTCAGTAATATTAGTCTCCTCCTAGTCCCTAGAATTTGAATCGTTTTTCGCAAACCGTTACCTAACGTAGTGACGGCAGGCAAGGTAACATAAAAATCTGCATGAGAATATTTTAGTCCCACGAATGTGCAACATATCACGACAAGCATGAAAATTAATTCCGTTGCTCTGACGATAAGCCACCAAGGTTAATAAATGTGATTTGCCACACCACAGAAAAGGTCATGGTGAATGGAGCTTAATACTCGGTAAACAATATTAGACTTGTTCCCAGTCATTGCAGCAATTAAATGAAATTCGAGTTTTATGGACCGTACAGTTTAACTTCCATAATGTGTAACAATTCCCAGCCGTTTTACGATGATTTTGTAATTGATTTATGTTTATTCATAAATTGACACGTAACATTGTAAAGATCAGGACATTGTATGCCAAAAATAGGGGGAAGGAGGGTATACAATTACCAACCATATACGCAAAACAGATGAATTCATATTCAGAAAGGGCACAATTCAACAGAAACACTGATTCATCTACCCTATTCAGTATTTAAATTACGTGCAACAGAAAGTTGATAAAATTATGTTTTAGTCGATCATGTGTCAGTGGAGAGACATTTCTTTGTGGGATACCTGATTTTGTATCCACAAGGAAAAAAAATAACCCACAAGTATAACTGTGTGAGAACACACCCGCACAGGCACAGACACACATAGACACACACACACACACACACACACACACACACACACACACACACACACACACACACACACACACACACACACACACACACACACACACACACACACACACACACACACACACACACACACACACACACACACACACACACACACACACACACACACACACACACACGCACACACACACACACACACACACACACACACACGCACACACACACACACACACACACAGTATTTTGTACTATTACACATATACTTTATATACTTATCAATGAGAACTCATTAACTTTTTTAAATCATAAATTCATTTTATGTACGATTACTTATTGAAAATGCGATTGGCTATCTATAAGGCTGAGGTAAAAATAAAACAACAAACTTCCACATGTTGCAGTGCCGTACAGAAACATTTTATTCTAACTCATCTGTACAATTACAAATAACTTTAAAGGCTTGCATCCTTTCGGTTAACCTCTTGTACACTTCGGTTGTCACAGAAATCTTCCACGTTTTTATTAGTGAGAATGATGACAATCTCTCTATCTTAACCCGTTGGAGACTAAGTACGAGTTAACTCGTGTTGGGTTCTATGGAAAATGCGTGTTATAGCGAAATCAAATCGTCTCCGACGGGTTAAAAACTGTATATCAATTACTTGATTATAATAAACAAGCTGTAAGTATAAATACAAATCTCATACAAATAACATGTCAAAAAAATACATTTCAGGTGGGTTTAGTATAAGAATTGTCAGAACCTCACGATCAAGTCAAAGTCACTGCAGTAATTGTTTGAAAAGTAACATGGAAGGCAAAGACGTATCCATTAAACATGTTAAACAAAAATGCACATTTTGCTCACGCATTTCTTACTTGTCTCCCAACTTAACAATACAATACAAAAATGAATCAAATATCTTAAATCCTTTATAAAAAAAAACTTCAGATGCAGTACCGGTAGTAATGCAGAATTATCAAACATGCAATGTGTTAGTCTAGGTTCCTGCCGTTTCTATTAATTGGTTTAATTTTTCCGAGTTGCAGCCAATACTCGAATATCGCGCCTAGCCGAGTGAGAGCGGAGAAATTAAACCGAAATAGAAACGGCTAGAACCTAGACTAGCAATGTGTATGACAACAGATTATTCCGTCATTTGAATAAGCAAACCACTGTAATCAGTGGTCATTATAAGAATATTAAAATATTTTTTTCCGTTGGATATATTTACTCACAATGCTGAAACCCAAACCTCTCGACGTTAATGAAATTCACAATTTTGGTTACTCTCCGACATCTTCTGAGAGTAAAGTATCGACAATAAATCTTATGAGAATTAATATTGTAACTCGAGTTACTTGGCATGCACGCCAAAACCCAATTAGTGAAATCATTGCGTTCGTGTTTTTCCTACAAATTCCCTTGTAAAACGTTATTTTTTAATATTAGCTGGCATGTATTTTAGTAATACTAAATAAAGATGAAAATAGAGAAAAACATAAGGAAATACTATTAATGTGAATAATTATTTTCAGGTTCATGAAGACATTAATAATCTCAACTTGAATGACTGCTTGTTTCAATATTATTGCTTCTACGTATTTTCTGCGAGTATTAGTCACCTTAAAACACGGTTGAAAAACTTTCTATAATTTGCATGACTAGAATAAAATATCACGTATAACATTACCTCTCTGCAAACTCATTTCAATTAGCTCAATTATTTTACTAAATCGTACCATTATACAAATACAAGGTTGGCGATTGAATTTCGATTTTACGCTCTCATGCTTGTAATAATCAGCATTCACAGGTATGGTTTACTTCCTAGTTCAGTAAATTGCGACAGACTGAAGGTTAACAGTAACATTTTGCATTTGTTTACCATTTTCTAAGAAACCGTTTCTGTATAGCACAAATTAATTCTGTCAAACAATAGTCTATGGTTGGAAAAACAATGCTTCAAAAAGTTGTGATCATTGAAAAAAAAATGCAGTTTACATATTATATTCTTAACTTCATACAATTCTTTGCATCATCTAAAATGCAAATACAAATGGCCAACTAGGCAACTACACATAGGTTTCTTTTTTTTACATATAAACTGCAGACTTTCTAAAAAAAATATATATATATATTATAATATATATATATAATATATTATATTTATAATATCATCGCCACAATCGTCACAGTTGAACTACTTCACACATGAATGACTCACAGCCCCCACATCGCACAGCAACACACGCACAGACAGATACACACCACACACACACACACACACACACAACACACACACACACACACACACACACACACAACACACACACCACCACACACACACACACACAATATCTACAAGACAGACACACCACGCATCCACGTAAGTATCATTACATCGTATAGATATATGTTTAATATTTCGTTATTCATATATCCAAATTACTTTATCAAGACTCTTTTGCAAATATTCACGTGTTGTAGATCTATATTGTATTATTATTATGTTAAAGTACACATTTTGCCAATATTTATGTTATTATACAGATTCTGAGGAAGGGCAGTGCCCGAAAGCTTAATAAACGAAGTGGAATTTGCAGCTACGTACTATTCGTGTGTTGGGAGTTTATCTCTTCTCCAAGTTGTCTGTATTCATTTCATTGACACACACCCTCGTCATGTTAAAGAGTTTGACCCACATGTTGACAATTTATTTTATAATATTATTTGAAACTGTTATGGTTTGCAATAAAGAATATAAAAATTGCAGATCTACTTTGTATTACTATATACATCTTTGCGCTATACTGTATAGTACTGTTGCTAGCTCATAAACCACTTAAAGTCGTACACGATAAAACATAAAAAACAACCACGTAAACAAGCCCTGTAATAAGAAACTTGCCATTACAATGTGAGTGTAAATGTGTTAACACATGTCAGTAATAAACATTATGTGATACTTTCCTCCTAAAATGAAAGCAACTCGCTGTATTCATGTAATCTTGCTGTGAATATTCAAATATATTTTGTTGTTCAAATATTCTAAAGATCAATAAAAAAAAATGTATGAAAGCTATTTAACTTTAGATAATGTTTGTTTTAACGTACTTGTGCTATGATCAAAATGTTTTGTCCTAAATGTCAATACACACACCACGTAAGTAGGTTTAGCTAAGAATAAAATTTATCTCCAGAAATTAAGAAGTGACAAAAGCTACATTCGTGGAAGGTGGTAGTGTCCAACAGAAATGAGATCATCTGCCTTTAAGATAGAGTAATCTCAGCAAACAGAGCAGGCAATGATATATCGGGAATCTCCTCGTGTATCTGACGACAATTGCGCTTGTGACCACTGTCTATTTTGTTGAGCATAGGTACAAACTGAAGGAGTATGTAGTAGTGATCTAACTTGCCCTGAGTCTCTGCAGTGTAATAAAGAAAACGACCAGAAAGTAGATTAATTTGTAGAACTGTACCCGAATTAGTGAGAAAAGCCTTAGTAAATAAAAGGTTTAAAATATAAACATGCACACACTGATGATAGGCTATCACAAATCATTCCTTACGAGATATTAGGATCGTTGTTTCATGAGTTACGAAATTTCTGGATCTGTATTAGGCTAAAAGTTGTTTCTTTAGATTTGAAGACTGTAGAAAAAGAAGCACTGAAGTCACATAATACTAATTTTTGAGAAACAAAAGCTCAATTAAGTTTTCATATTTGTCTACAGGTCATAATTGTTTGAGTTGTACATCCAAACTTGGTGAAGTTAATTGACACAATATAAGATGAATATAGGACAAAAACAAACATTGCCACACTTGTCTATTTCCAGTAATCAATAATTAATATTGTGTACTTGAGTATTTCTTCATCTAAAAACAATGGTCTGGGGAAAACAAATACATTTCTCGAGTAAATGAATGCCAAAAACACTTCATTGTATATATTTTTGGAATGTTCTCAGCAAGACGAACAATTTGATATGCAATATGTCAAACATGGACGTTGTTTGAAATTTGACCTCATTTGACTTTTTACCAGAAGTGACCCCATATCTCATCAAGAAAGCACAAAATACATGATAAATTATATATTTTCGTAATCCTTGTAACTTGTCGAGTAATTTGAAATACATTTTGAATAAATTAGACCAAGTTAAAACTTTGACCCCTGTTGACCCTTCCCCTGACCCCTACTAGGGAAGGGTCAAATTGACCAAAATTTTGTCAAAAAATGTCCCGGCATGTAACGACTTCAAAACAATCACAACTCAATTTCGTCAAAATGTGACTTAAGTACTTCTTATTCTACACTCTTCATTCGTACTTAATGGTTATTTCTGATTTATATGCAGGTATATGTGGATTCAATAAAGGTTAAAGGCAGGGGATCTCTTTTGCATGCCTAAAAAATTAACATTGTGTATTTAAATACACTGGCATTTTAAGAAAATGCCATCTGGGAATCTTTTACAAAATATAGGAGCTAGAAACTCAGTTTTAGTGGAATTATAGTGACCGTTAGACCCTGATTTGAATTTTTTCTCGCGAGCAAAAATCCTACCATAAAACGTACACTTAACGGCTATTGTTATTCTTTTGCATTTTTCAAATTCTAGGCAATTACTGACCCCCAGATTTCACAGACATGCCCTTCATCAATAGCCTAAGGGCATGGGTTATCTTTTCCTGGTCTGTGGGGATGTTTGCAAATGAGATCCACTGCCTTTAAGTATGATAATTTGACAACAGTCGGAGAAGTCCTCCAAGGTGTAGGCTTACTTTATTTCATCATTGATACTGAAATATATACAATCAAAAAATGATCCCTAGATAAAGACAGGGACATCGAAAAAAACAAATCTATAGTGGAATTTCCCCGCACCAGCATCTATGCTCCGCCAATGGTGAAAATTTAGACTCTGTGCAATTTGGAGGAAATACAGATAAGTACTTGGATAATTGACAGTTACATTCTAAAACACTACACAAAAAGTAAGTTTCCCCCTTTTTAAAATACCATAACTTTTTAACAAAATAAACTTTAGCAGAAAAGTTTTGCAGGGATGTTTTTACACTCATTGCCTA
The DNA here is from genome assembly GCA_001188425.1 of Eucidaris tribuloides. NCBI lineage: Eukaryota > Metazoa > Echinodermata > Echinoidea > Cidaroida > Cidaridae > Eucidaris > Eucidaris tribuloides. The sequence goes on along the minus strand of JZLH01S0079354.1, from coordinate 105,541 downwards.
ACTTCTATGTATAAATGGGATTGATTTGTTTGGTCATGCATGAGTGAGCATGTATTGAAGGCAATATTGTCACTTTTCAAAAGTCACAGTAGTCATTTATTATGCCAAAATAACAGTGAAAATGGTATTTTTGCTTCATTAAAGCCCAAGTTTAGTTTTGGGATTTTTTTTGTTTATTTGAAAGCTTTATGCCTCAAAGTCATAACCCTGCAATAATAGACTCTGAATGTCTTTATTTTTTTAAAATTAATTAATGAAAAATCTCGGGGCGGGGGACCCCCGAGATTTTCGGCTATATTTTACATTATAGCATCCAAAAGATTAACTAGGCGTTAAGGGTATATTTGTTGTACCTCATTTGAAAGAGCAGAGTCTGGTCGTTCAGATGAGGTATAACTCATATACCCTTAACGCCTTATTAACCCTTTGGATGCTATAATGTAAAATATAGCCGAAAATCTCGGGGGTCCCCTCCCCCCGAGAATTTTCATTAATTAATTTAAAAAAAAAACTAAAGACATTCAGAGTCTATTATTGCAGGGTTATGACTTTGGGGCATAAAGCTTTCAAATAAACAAAAATTCCCAAAACTAAACTTGGGGCTTTAATTAAATTATGTTTGTACCGTACAACATGTGCTGATACTTTTTGTGGAAAAATATCCGACTTCAATTTTTCAATAAACTTAGTGGATTTTACAATTTCAAAATTTAGAAAGGATGACAATTTTTTAATTGGGCGCACTAAACCGAAAATATGTGGAAATTGTCTCGGAAGGTTTAAGGGGGTAGAACGACAAATAATTAACAGAAATGGTGCGAAATCTTCCATCAGAAACAGAATTAGTTAAAATCCTGTATCACAAATCCCCCAAAATGACCCCTGTTAATTTTGAAAAGTGACATTTTTACCTTTAATATGAGCTCACTAATGCATGACTTGACAGATCTATCACGTTTTCACTCAGAAGTTAGTCACTGAGTGCAGAAACACTCCTGCCAAATTATTTTGCTCAAAACCATTTCGTTAAAAAGTTATGGTATTTTTGAAAAAGGGGGAACTTACTTTTTGTGTAGTGTTTATATACCTTAACATAAGATCGCACCTATTGCCAATTCATAAAATATCTGTTTGTAGCCCTATTGCTATGAACTTGCAGTAAAAACAAGAGGGTCAATACATGACTCGTTAAATAGATATGACAAACCTTGACAGTAGTGCCTGAGGATGTCACGGAAAGTTTTATGAAGTCTCAGAACGGCGTTCATCTCCTCCAATTCCAAATCTAGGTAACGGAAAATGAACATAGCAAAATGAAACAAAAGTTACTTCCTCATATTTCATATACAAGTATATTTCACTCAGGCTCATCAGCAAAGTATGATAATTCCGAACAAAATATGTGTAATACAAAGAAAGAGTTAGAAGAAACTTTTCGAAGACAGATCGATTTTTTTTCAGTACCCGTTTTAGTAAAGTTTATAAAAAAAATCCTTTTATATTACTCTTACTCGGCATATTTCCAGGTTTATATGTCTTGGAGTCCAGTGTTTTCACAAATTTTGATCCCGGTAACTGCAAACCTTTCCCATTGTTGGCCCGACCTTTTATAAGAGTATGTAAATCAGATTCAAACAACAAAAAAGGATTTTTCCTAACAGGGGGCAATTGAAACACGCAAGCATTCTACCAAAAAAACATTTAGTCAATCTGGAAACTATTTGTGTAAGACATAATCTATGGAGCAGTGTTTTTAAGAAAATATGACAGTGATGAATACCTGGATTGAAAACGGTCAAGACCATGAGCAACATCAGTTCGATGATATCGAACTGCCATGTGCAGAATGCATTGAAGAAGTTGGAAGAAATGTCTCTCATTTTGTCGTTCATGCGATTGAGGGTATGGTTTGCGGTCCGTGTTCGTTGGTCTGTCCAGAACCACGGCTCATTTAGGCCATACTCCCATATTTTTTGGAGGTAGATGATTGGCATCATGCTGTGTTTGATAAGCAGGATTCGATCGCCAATAGAGATGGTATTGAAACCTGCAAGATAATAATGATTATTTTTATTATTACTATTATTTGTATTACTATTATTTTCACTATTATTATTATTATTATTATTATTATTATTATTATTATTATGTAGTAGTATTTTACTGTTATATCTTTATTCTGCATAGATTCTTCACTTTCAGCACTCAAGAATAATACTGGAGTTTATCTTGGACTTGGGTTTATTCAATTTCAATTAAATTCAATTCATTCCAATTTTATTTCCAACTTAATATAATATTTATACAATATTTCTAGACAAATTTAATGTATAGAGTTGCCTATCCATTCGAGCTATATAATGAATATGTCTGCTTGATAATGTTATTTTTTCCTCTGTGAAAACTCCTTGCCTTTTTATCAATTTCTAACCTCTGTTGATAGGTAAGGAAGGCCATTTTGTTGTACCGATTGCATGTCCCTTGGAGCAATAGTTTCTTCACATTATGACACGGATTAAGATTAAGGTAAGTATTAGGGCGTGATTAGAGCCTCTCAGCCTCTAAAAACCTATGTGGGTGCTATGTAAATGTTGTATGTTGTTGTTATTATTATTATTATTGTTATTGTTATTATTATTATTATTATTATTATTATTATTATTATTATTATTATTATTATTATTATTATTATTTATTATAATTATTATTATAATTATTATTATTATTATTATTATTATTATTATTATTATTATTACTACTACTACTACTACTACTACTACTACTACTACTACTATCATTATTATTATTAGAGTAAGTGTCAGGGTATCTCTAAAGGTTATATTGTAGTTGTATCATGTTGCACATTTTAACGCGAGACCTAGTATATCCTATAATCTTTGGAAGGGTAGAAGGCAATCTTCAGAAGTTCAGGTCCACTGTTCCCTAACATACTTAAAAACAAGCAACAAGACATCGCTAACGTAATCATGGAAGGAAACTTCTATGCCATTCAGTTTAGGCTCTGTGTCTTTATTTTTTCCATGAACAACAAAATAGAAGCTTTTAATTAAAGGGGAGGCCAAGAACTATCACCTTTGCCCAGTCCTATATCCAGCCCTGAACCTGACGTCACGCGCTAATTGAATATGTTACGGAAAGTTTCAGAACAGAAGTCCATTTACAAGATTTGTCAGGGAAGGTAATTTGTCAGTAGTGGTATATCACGTAGGATGGGAGTTAGTAAACCCCCCCCCCCCAAAAAAAAAAAAAAAAATACAAGCCCCTTCCACAACAAACAAGATAAAATACTATATGGATGTATTAACACCAAGCTTTAGATATAGCTTCCTCGCATATACCTGGTATTTTCTTGATGAACTGTATAATTGAAACCATGATCTGTGTTTCTGTGTTGTGGAATTTCTCCCAGTACTCTCCAGATTTGCATTGAGGGTGATTTGCCAACTGGAGAGAGAAAAATAATAGTAAATATGGCATTATAATAAAAGTAAAGTAGTAGCATTGAATAAATAAATTAAGAATTAAGAGATTGACACTCTGTCTCGACGGGAGCCCGGATAGCTCAGTTGGTAGAGCATTGGCCTTGCTAGCCAAATGTCCTGGGTCAATCCCGAGTCGGAGCATTGTGTTTTTCTCGCACTGAAAATTCTTAATTCTTAATTTAAATATGGCATCTTAAACCACAGGTCCCTTTTGCCAACTTCCACACAGACATTTCCATAATTTGTATTTTAAAACTTCAGCCCGTCATCGCATAACTTCCAGAAGTAGAGCACATTGATATTATTCATTGTAGTAATTATGTTTTTAAAAAGTGTTAAGTGAGAACAGTATTTATTGTAACATAATAGACATTCAAAGACATAGAGTTGTATCTTAGTTAAGTTTATCAACGACCTACTTAACTCATTGCCAACTCATTGCATTTACATGTCAACTGAATGCCTCCTCAAGTTACTAAGTGAAATCATGTCTTCTACTGATACTTGAAGCATATCGCCATCTAATTCTAAATAAACTGCCAAAGATTAATAAATATGGCATTGATTCTAATGAAAAGCCTTATTGAGACATTTATGTTTATGACATAATACTGTGAAGAAATGTATATTGTATATGTGTATATATAATACTTAATGAGTTAAACAATTAATAGAAAAAACATGTGAAACTTACATATTCTATTGTCTCTGTGGTATCTGGATGTCTTCTGAATGCCAGTATGTTAGCCATCATTGCAGTCACACAACGCGTTACCTCAAACAGGATAGCTTCTCGATCTATTGATTCTGAATATCCACTATCCTTCATCAGAGCGCTCTCACTGTTATCTGAGAGGATTTTATCGGAGAATTGATTTTGTTGCAAACACTGGAACAGCCGTTTGCAGTCTGATGCTATCCCGTCTTCACCATCATCTGCGAATCTGGAAACCACGGGGTAACCTGCCACATAATGGGACAACTCATCTGCAATTGCTCCAGACTCCTTAGCAACAGGTGCTTGGTGAGAGGCACTAAGATTGGCGTTCGGTACACGAGGATCCTGAGAATTGACTCTCATCAATTTTGTCCGACTAGGCGAGGCTCCATCTATGCTGCGCTTTAAGGTAGTAGATGGACAAACACTATCCCCATCTTGTGAAGTGGCTGCTATAACATGTCTCTGCTTAACAGATGATGCACGCTCCTCTGCTCCAGCATGAGTTGGTACGTCTTGTCCTTGTGTCTTAATCTGAAATGATTCAGCAGTCTCAGTGCCTGTTAACATAATTTGTGCATAGGGTGGAATCGATAACTGACTAGTTGTTTCTGATTCGATACTTGATGTAGGCTTCAAAGAATAAGATAAGGCTAACGCTGTATCTACATGATTTGCAGATGGCATCACAGGTGTGTTTTCTCCATTTGACATGTCCTGTGGCATGGTTAAAGACAAGTCCAAAAGCATTGCCTCGTACACCTCAGAATCAATTGCGTCTAGTATTCTCTCATCGTTATCATCCAAAAAGTGCAGAGGGTCGCTATCAGTAGTTGTTACTTGCTGACTATTCTCTTGAGGATCTGTACTTGCTGGAAGACATCTTCCAGAACTGGTCCCATCTCGGATTTTTGTATCATGAACAGAATGAAGTGTGCGATGGCTATCGGTGCTTTGTTCTGGTGAAAATACGTTTGCAAATTCTTGTGATGTGGCACATGCATAAGTACTGTCTGCCGATGCTTTCGGAGTAACTGAAGGAGGAGTAGTGTACAGCATCTCAAGGGTATTCTTGTATACTTCAGTAGGAGAAGGTTTGTCCAGGTTGCTCTGAAGAAGGTCATCAGTATGAGATCTCAAAGAACAGTAACCGCTACTCACACTACTCCACCAGGTGATGAATTCCCACCAAACTGAGACAGGGGCGATGACTGATTGGTACTTTCACAAGAACTGTCCTTTGAGTCGCAGATTACGTCATCTGGAAGATCGCTCACAGGAATACCAGGAAGTTCCTTTGTTTTATCTTGTTGAAGGCCACTGGAGTGTTCTGATGATATGTCATTCTCATATTTTGTTTTAAGACGGTTCGTGCCAGTGGATGCGGGTGAAAGGTTTGCTGTGCCACGAGATGCTAATCTTGTCCCAGAAGGAATTGCGTTATACTTCTGAGGTCTTCCAATCTTCATATCTATGGAGAGAACAAATCATACATTTTTTGTCAATATGAGATGAAAGTTTATATGTTCCAGGTTAATATTTGAATACCTACTACAGCAGTGATTCATAAACAATGAAGGTGATCAAACTTTCAATCTTGTCTATCTTATCAAATAAATAAAATGCCTATACTTTTCACAACTGTCTGTTTTCATTTTTGCATCCGCACTACATGCTAAAAAAACCCCAGTTTATTTAAAGATGACGAATCCAATATGACAAACATTTTGTCTACTTTTTAAAATATACGGATCACATCGAGCTTCCCACATAAAAGACGCAATAAGAAATTATAAAAAATTAAACTGAGAAATATCTTTTAATGTCAAAGATCAAGTTAGGCACAATAGTGTACACAATGTAGCGTGATCATGTAGATATACCAATAATTGAATTTTATAAAAATAGCAAAATTATGGACTTACTAGATGGTGACATCCCTACAGCCTGGCATTTCTTTAAACGATAGAAGCGACAGAGGTTACGTGTGATAGGGGTGATGATGCAGTCTTCTTTTCCTGGGCATGTGTATGTGCTGCTATCTTTCAAACTTCGTCGAAAGAAGCCCTGTACGGAGAGCACATCATGAATGAAAATGCAGATAAATTGAACAGAGAATGTGAATCCTAAAAGAAAAATATCACTGTATAGCTGGAAGATTGTATTTATCGATAATGTCATTTTTTATAGAAGATTTTAACTGTTCTAGAAACCATATCAAGGTATGTAGAAGGCTTACCAGATTGATCACAATCGGGAAACATTATCATATTTTTTAAACAAGTTTATCTTCATGCAACTGTTTATCGTGTTTTGACATTTTGATATTATATGCCTGTCTTTCAACAGAAAAACAAGGTATACATTTAAAAAAGCTCACCTTACAACCTTCACAGGTGGAGACACCAAAATGTATCCCCGAGGAGACAGCGCCACAAACTTGACATGTCGGGTCCTGATCTCGACCATGGTGTATGACTACAAGGCAACATATTCGAGATAATAATGGTCATTAGTATTCGACCAATAAACTGAAACCTGTTTCCACTTACGAAATATTTGGACATGTTTTGTCCTATCACTAATGGACTAATAACTAGACCAACTAAAAGGCAAATTACACTGCATATGAAGGTAGTTTACTGTTAACAAATCTTTTGATTTTTACATTTTTAAATCCAGGTCGCCTTTAAGAATTCAATTCAATTCAAACTACTGCATTAATTTAGAACTGACGACAGGTATATTAAATTGACTCTAATGTGGCACACCTATCGCAAGCTTCAATGTTCGTATCGTACACTGAAAGATGATATATTTGTACAAGTTGACATTTTAGTGAAGTGTGACTTCATAATTTGAGTTTTTTTTTCAAGTTTGGCTTGGCAATTTGAAATAACATATTCAATGTTAACACTGTAGGTTAACTGTCGTAAATTATAGATTTCAAAGTCCAAGTGAGCAATCAGTTTGGATGATTTTACCTGTTCTTCCCATGCCAGCTATTTTACACTTTTGATATCTGCAAAATTGGCATTGTAATCTAGTTTGAGGAGTTATTCGACATTCCTTCTTGTTGACACAGTGAAAAGTTGGTTCCCCTTTCTTGGTGCTCCGGATGAAAAAGCACTGTAAATGAAAATAAGAACACCAATGGCTGAAAACATTTATGCAGAGGAAACGCCGGGAATTGGGGAATTAATGGTATTAATCTTGATTTGAGAAAGGATGAACGTTAACGATAAAAAGAAATAATTCAACAATATGGGCCTCCATTTGATGGTTTCCCCATGCAGTTATCTGCTTCGAGTCGCTGAAGAATCTTCAATGAAGATTGTGGATATTATACAACAACAACAACAACAACAACAACAACAACGACAACGACAACAACAGCAACAACAACAATAATAATAATAATAATAATAATAATAATGATAATAATTATTATTATTATTATTATTATCATTATCATTATTATTATAATTAAAATCATTATTATTATTATTATTATTATTATTATTATTATTATTATTATTATTTATTATTATTATTATTTATTATTATTACTATCAATTTTTTTAATTTTTTTTTAACATATTGTACGCATAGGTAGAGATTTGTACCAACAAACCTGAAGTTACAGTGATCCGGAAAAATAAAATAATCAAAATATTTACTGTACACTTACCTTACAGGCTTCACAACTGTGTGCTCCAAAATATTTGCCGGTGGCTCGATCACCGCAGACTGCACACGAAATAGTGTTTGCATCGGCCGCTTCGTCTCGAGGCATGTTGAAACAGTGAGCCGGGGTCTGCTGCTTACTTCTAATTAGAAGTCATGATTTCCTTAGATGTTGTTGTCCGGTTTGTTTAGTTTTCCGTGACTACTAAAGAAACAATTAAGTATACAAATGACGACAAACAATACCAGAATGAAATGTCCTTTTTTTTCTTTTATTTTTTTGGCTTGGTGTTTGTATTAAAGTGTTTGATTTGAGAGTTTGACCCAAACGATAAATGCTTATTTTCTTTTCTTCCCGTGAAACCCACGTTTTAGTTTAAAGAATAAACACCCAGTTTAGTGTGGCAACATATTATAACATAACATAACATAACATAACATAACATAACATAACATAACATAACAAAACATAACATAACATAACACACTAAATGAACTTTTCAGTATATCGCACATCGATGATAACCTTTGAACATATCAGATAGATTGACCTGTGTATGAGTAAGAGCTATTTTTAGACTTCGTCTTATGTGTCAAGCCCTATATTGTTAATTGCCCCGTTACGGTATACCATTAAAAAAGACTATCCGCTCTGTGACCGACACGTGGAAGCGAACGGTGCGCAAAGTCCGTATCAGGTCATTCTGTCCGGCATAAATCCATCATACATGTAGCCATAATTTATATACAATCACTGTGTTAATTTATGGTGTTAAGCTTCACCGTTGAATTGCAATAATAAGATTATGTATCGTATGAGTTTGCGATTGTGAAAATCTAATTACACGGTACGTAAGGTTACTCAATCTGCATGGAAAACAAACATCACGTGCCCACTTTTACCGTTGTCACATGGCAAAATTATCATTTATTTGGTCGTGACGTCAGACCTTCTGCATTGGTAATTAGGGATATGAATGCAGAGCAAACAACGCACCCACAAAAGTGTGTTTTTGATATCATTTGTGAATTCGTGTATCTGCGTGTTTAATATATGATTCGTAATAGTGAACTTAATTAGCAAAGTATTAAACTTAAGTAGGTCGCGAAACCAAAATCTGCCAGGCGCGATACGTGATGTTTTGCTTTCATATAAATCTAACAATTATCCGTAAGCTTACCCTGTATTATAAGTCATGGACAATTTTGGAATATGTTTTTCTACCAAATGCAGTTTACAATCATATCAGGAAGACGGCCGGCCCTATTTTTTTTTTATTGACGTTGATTTGGAGAGTAAATAAAACAGATTGGCGAGCAAAAAATGCTTTTGGTCGTAGGCCCCCTGCCTTCCTCTTGTCGCACGTTGTTTGGCTTGCAGTTTGGCTGGTAACAAAAAAATGGCAGGCAAAATTTTCCCGACGGATTTCACCCCTCCTAAAATTTTACCCTGGTGCCGCCCCTGAGTAGAGCTCATTTGAACTTAGTAATGATCTTTTGTTCATAGGTGATTGGTCATTAATCGTGAGAAATCTACACTTTAATACAGGGCCAAGCAAAGAAATATTCCAAACTTTTGTCATGACTGTAGTATCATGAAAAATAAAAACAGTTTACTAAATATGCATGTTACTAAGCAATGTACTAGCTTAATCCAAAGTACATGTACTTACGAACCACTTTGTGATCAGCATGAACAGGAAATACAGGAACGTGGTGTGCATAACTTTTCACGTTCGCCTTGGAGAAATCAAGCTTTATGCTCGAATATTTCTGTCAAGACATTTCTCCGAGGGTTTATGCACAATCTACGAAAAATAAACCATCCTTTACTTGAGATATAAACGAATCAATTAAATTGGGGCATTTGATTAAATAGTTCTCTTAAAAAGAGAAGTGAGAAAGACTGAGCTGACGTATGGTTTGCCTCAGATGCAATAAATGTTATGACGCTAAATGTCACAGAAAATTGCGAAGTTATAACTTACATTGCTGGCTAGCTTTTCAATAACGACGCCCATGGACTGTCAGCTACTTTCCTTTGTTCGAGATCGTACGAGAAGTCATGAAAAAAACAACAACATAAATTAGAATACAGGTACTCCGTACGAATTTTATTTACAATTTCAAATTACAGTCTGTATGCAAGTAGATAGCGTTTGTAGACGCACTTACCATAACTCAAAGTCCAAGCAGTGTCATCGCTTCCATGGTACATGTAAGTTCAAAGTCAAACCTGGTATCTTAAATTCTTAAGGCCACCGCACACTACGC
>JZLH01S0079354.1:80741-93122 GCA_001188425.1 Eucidaris tribuloides | reverse complement strand
TGTGCGGAGGCCTTTAGTCTTATTCCAGGGTGTTTATCTGATAAATGAATCACTTTATTATGACGTGACTAATATCTTCCACATCGGCGTATCTACAACCTTAAACCTCTGGATACAACCGACTTTTTGACATAAACATATAAACAATGGATGTAGGTGGAGCTAGTTAAGCCGCGTTCGAAAAGAATAAAGAATGTAAACTAGAACAGTTATTATGAAATTTTATGTAAAATTTACCTTGATGAATTTCTTTTGTCGTGATTTATTCAGTATTTATGGCAAACCAAATTTAGGGAACAAGGTAGGGTACACTTTAGACCCATCCCGTATTCTCACTTTGCACGTTACCACATCTCAGAAAAGGGCTCTTTCTCCTGATCTTCTAGTGGGCTACCCATCAAAATATATGGAATAATACCATAACAGGTGAAATAATTTATTTCAAACTGATGGAATCTCGAGGGCAGAGGTATGTGATTCATTAAGGTCAGTGAGGTAATTAAATAACTTTGTCCACGTATAGTAATGCGAAATTTTGCCAAGTTCCTCTTTGCTATTCTCGATGTATAACGAATTCGAATGACCTTTTCTAATGAATTCACAGCACTCGATCTTTTTACTAATCGGGACAGCCAACGTTCCAAATGAGGGATATGTACCATTAGGTATTGGATCATGTCACGTGAATCGTCCAAGAATGAAATTGACGTTTAAGTCCATTCAAGCCAGGCCAATTCCCAATTAATTGAGGTTCCCGTTTTAATCGAAATTATAGTATTATCACAATAACATTTTATTGATTGATAAACGTTATAACATACGCAGGGTGGGGATATGTTATTTACACACCGTTTGATTAATAAACTACAATTTGTCTGAATTAAGATGCCCCTTGTCCTTCTCATACCGTTTATTACACAACTCCAATTCAATAATCACTGGCCTAACGTTTGATTCTACTTTTCTTCATCCACCGGATAAAGTTGATTAAACATAGAAATCTGACGCTCGTTAAAATGAATAGTTTACACTTCCATAAATTAGGAAAAAAATTTCTTTGGAATTCTTTCCTGTAATGTGCTTCATGATTTAATGTTGTTTATATTAGACACACACACACACACACACACACACACACACACACACACACACACACACACGACGCGCGCGCACACAACAACACACACACACACACACAGAGAGATCTAATTATTAAAATGCACAATTACGAAAAAAAAAATTCTAAACTAACGTATATTTCAGATGCATTTCTTGAAAATATATACAGAAGTATTGATTATATATGGCAGTTGCAACGTGTAATATCTATGACAAATAGGCGGTCGCATTTTCAATTTACTTGGAAATGCATGTACATGTAATACGTTATTTCGATTCCATCAACATCATTTTAAGATTATCTAACTGTAAACTGAAACTTCTGTACAGGTCTTGTTTATAATGCTTAAAAACAAAACTTCCAAGATCGAGAGAAGCTCACCAACTTTAAAGCCACAGGCTAACATTAATCACAGTTTAAAACATGTCAGCTACATAATCCTTCATGCTCTAAGTGTCTTTGATATAAGGTCTAACAATGTAGCCCTGAAAAAATTGTATTTCAAAATGATTATTTAGTGCTTTAAAAAAGTGAAAACCGTAGTTTACCGGATTCATTTGCCCATTTCCTCCCATAGACTTACTGTGCGTAGATCTAGGCTATTTTGTACTCGGCCCGAGTATTAATTGTTTATTCATTCATATCTTGCCAGTGGCAGCATAAATTTCCAAACTTTTGTATTCTAGGGTGATTAATTGTCCATTCAAACAATACTATGTACCTCAGATAGCCAAGTTTGACAAGTTTTAATTTGAAGCTCCACAATGTTAGCCTGTGTCTTTAAAGTAGTGTCTTTAAAAAGTTTCTCCGAAGGAAATCAGTCTGAAGATGTGGTGCAAACTCTTTACCACAGCACTAAAAATAGGGATAATTGACTGATTGATGATTTATTTCTTTAAAAGTTGGTAGGCTGAGAATGGTTTAAAACAATTTATCGAAATAACTGAAGTTTTCATGGATTAAGAACTAATATAGTGGTAATTTGAAGCGCTTGCAGGTTTAATCTCATCATTATTACTGAAAACAAAATGACCGTATTCATAGCTGATTTAAATCATTTGAATATCAATTTAGATACAAGTAATCTAAATTGGGAGAAACCTGCTTCAATTAAATTACCGTGTATATACACCAGATTACCATATATTACGTTACCCTGCACCGACATGTAAATATATCAATGACAAGCTAGGCCACCAAGTAAACAATACCTCATAACACCATGTGACATATACATAGTACAGAAACAACTCTAAAATGTATGCGATTTGCCACCTGTTGACTGATTCAAATCATACAACACCACCGACATTGCAAATATTCAAAATTATAATATGTAACCATGAAATGGCCACCAATTTATAGACCTGCTATTCTCAAACCCAAATACGGTAAGTGCAAAATCCATTATTTTGTGATGCCAGGCAAAAAAAACATGAATTTCCAGGTTTCTTCACATTCTAATACCACCGCAGCGTCCTTAATTGAGGCACATATTTCAGTCCACTACATTGTCCAACAGAGAGGACGTGAAAGTGTAGATCCTGCGTTTGAGATTGAATTATACGCCAGGCCGCCAAAATACCGCTTTTAAATGTGTCTTATAACGGTGTCTCAAATTCAATCACTCGTCATGTAAAGCCAAATAAGATAATGAAATACAATTATTATATTCACAATGTTTGTAAGTATACAATTTGACACAGATGAACCGTTATATCTACTTCATAGTATAGAGAATATGGCAATATTATCTGACGGCTGTTACACATCAACCATTATCATTTAATGCCTTGATCAAGGTCGTGAAGAAAAATTGCATCTTGGTAAACATACACTTTGTCATTTCTTTTTAGTCAAAATCTTGAAGCCGGTACCCAAACCAATTCTTTTCAATTACAAGGTGTCAGAATTCAATTGAAACGCGGTATGATTTTCCTGGTAGTGGAAAACGAAAATGTGTAACATGCCAGGGATTTTGTTTGGATTAGAATGTTGTCCATGGCCGTGGCCTGAAATAAACCTGTTTTGCTTTCTTTTCCAAATAATGTGGGTATGAAGTCATTGTTTTATATCAAGTAATTGTTATTGACCTTGATTATGCTTTTCAGAGCACAATAAACATTTTCCTTTTGCATGTCTAGCCTTCGAAATCACATAGTTGTAAACAACACAATCAAATAGTACTGAAGTACGTGAAATTCTAAATGCAATATGAAAGACTTGATTGTCTCTTGCTATAGAAATCTGTAAAAACAGATATATTTTATGTATACACAATTTATATAGACACATTGAGATATATATGTATATTTTTTGTACAAAAACATGTTGATATTTCGAATCATATCTATTTTCAGCCATATCTTTATCAAAAATGAAATTACATGTACAAATAATTCATTTGAAGCAATCGTGCGCATAAATGATACAAGGATTATTTACTGTGCATAAATTCGTTGTTCATTCTGTAAAACCGTTTCAAGCAATAGTAGTATATCCCACGTACAAATATTATGACATTGTAAATACATCTCCAATAATTTCGCTCAATATTACTTGTAAGGAGTGTCGCAGCAATGGTTCCGTAAGTTTTATGAAATGGAGAGCGTGAAATGATCGTATTAATATATTCTGTCGTATTTATACTTAGTACAGTTCATTTTATGTAACTAATATCAAACAAATATACATTTATGCCTACTATGTACAAATTACATTGTGCACGCATTTCAGAAAAAATAAAATGTATTTTCACCTGCAATATTCAACATAATTATGTTTTACTAAGATACTTAAAGATTTAATCCACAGTGTTTATGTAATGGTTTTTTTTTCCAGTTTGACCCTTAAAATCTGATTTAGGAACAACAAGCTTGGAATTATGTTGCATTATGTATGTATATGTATATACTGTATATACATATATACAGTGCACTCTCGCTATGAAGAACACTAATAAAATTTCATTATAAAGAAGTAAAAATCTCTGGTCCCATACATGTATCTTGGCTTTTCTTTGTATACTATTTTTTGCAACCCTGATATAAAGAAAATTCGTTAAATAGAAACAATTTCAAGGGTCTCAACGATTTCTTTATAACAAGAGTGCACTGTAAAGTAAATACCAACGGTAAATGTCATTCAACATCATGGAAACCAACTGGATTTTGAAACATTCAGGTATACATCCAAGAAATCCCAGACCAAATTCTGGAAGGCCATGGTAACATCTCAGCTACCCAGTGGCGTTTCTAGGAAATACAGCGCCCGGGGCAAGTGCAAAAATTGCGCCCCTTCCAAAATCTTAAACAGGGGGCAAGCACTGAAATCGCGCCCCTTCCAGCAGCTGCTACCTTGGAACAGTGTCGAAATCGCGCCCTTTCCAACTTTTTTTTGCTGGTAGCTTCTAATGGATGTTCGTGAAATTAATATTTCAATGTTTTTTCTCCTCTTTTTCTTCCCGTTTCTTCCACTTTTCTTTATTTTCCCTTGTTTTTCTTCTAACATTTACCTTTTTTGCGCCCCCCTGAAAGTGGCGCCCGGGGCACGTGCCCCCCTTGACCCCGCTAGATACGCCACTGCAGCTACCCAGTGTATAATATACTTATTAATCGACTACAAGGGCAAGGAATGGCGTGATATTGATTTACAAAAGTGATTACATTAATTTGGTTTATAATACGTAGGGACAATAATCAAATCATGAACTACTGCAATAGGACATTCCTATTAATGCGAAAGACCAGTTGCGTCTAGTCCTGTTTTTTCACACATATTCCTGAACCAGAGTGACGTCACACTTCGGTACCCTATTACAATTTGGAAGGGATGTGGTTCCAAAATGTTATGCTCGATATTTAAAGATTATAAAAAAGGTCACGTGTGCTGTTAACCCGGAAGTAATGCTCACCTACCCATCCATCCATCCATCCATCCACTCATGTTTGTATTGTTTGTTTCTTATAGTGTCAACCCAGGACAATGAGAGAACGAAAATCGAATGAAATATTCTTGAATTTAGAGTACTGATTAAGAACCGCGTAGTGTGTTTGCTTAACTCACTACATTACCAACGTGTAAATACCAGTACAAAACACAATATGTACATTGGCTGTCTCGAATGGCAGAATTGAGAGAGCAACCAAAAAATGCGTAGATAATTACAATACATGTACTAACATTTACCGTAGTATATTCCCAAGCCGGAAGATACTGTCTTGAATTTGTATCACTGAAAAGAAAAGACTATGTTCATGCGAATATTGAAATAAAACAATATACATATGTAAACACCAAACCAATGTAAAACAACGCAACAAACCAGCAAATTTTACTGTCACAGTATTTTTAAAGTACTTGTCTTACAAGGACGAGAAACTTGACCGCAAATCTTTCACAGAAGTAAAATCATTGAACGGTTAAGTCATTCTAGAACCACTTTTATGAAAATTAAAGCTGCTTCCAGGCTTTTTTGTATTTCTGTTTATGCCAAACTGAGCTCAGCAAACAAAGCAGGTAGGGTAACATCTGGCATGTCCTTTATCATCTTCTTGAAGTTGCGCCTGTACGCAGAGTCTATCTTGATTAGGATAGGCACAAACTGGAGCAGAATGTAGTAGTGATCCAACTTTCCTGTTTCTATATGATAAAAAATAAATGGCAATATAATTGTTACAACGAAATCCGGAATTGTAGCTGCACTAAATGTTAGTTGTAAAATTGTTAAGATAAAATTCAGTATCGTGCACTCGACACTGGTATAGTTACAGGTCATTTCCAAATGAATTTTAACTGCATGCATACAAGCAACAATTACTTCTCTTAGAGGATTCTTGGTACTGAGTGAGTATTCATAAAAACACATGAATGATAGAGCTTTTCACTGCGTATTTAAAGAGAGGGCATGAATTTCAAGAAGTCATGAAAAAGATTGGCTACAAATCAGCCACGCAATACTGCAAGAAAATAATAATAAATTAGAGCATCTGGTCGGAGTCCCTTGAACCTGTTACACACAAATTGTTTATATCTGTCTCAGTGTACCAAAATTCAAAACTCGTTTTGACGAGCATGTATTCTTATCTAAGTCTTAATACAACTTTCATGAAATCAGTACATTTCATAAAAAAACATCGGAGGCAGCACCACAAAAGCAATTGGATGGAAAGAGAGTACTTTAACTAATGTGTGACATTTGGGAAGTCGTATATATCATTTGACATATTAAACATAAGACACATAAAACAAGATAAATTCATATCATACAGCACTAACAGCAGTTGTTATCTTAATACCATAGATAAAGTTCTGTTTACATGCAAAGACATTAAATAAAGTTAAATATAAAGAACAATTTCCTTGCCTAAATCTACAGAACACGTAGATTTCAGATACAAACATGCCAGAGTTTTGACAATATGTAACATGTAAACAGTTCATTCCGCTAAATCAAACTTTCATACTTTAATATAAACAAGCCATAATTGCAACCGCAGCAACCTATCCAAGGCCAGGGTAAAACCAGACTAGCATTAAAGAAACAGTTGACATTTTAAGAACCTAGTTTACCGCTGACAAATAGGCGTTCTGTTGATTCCTTATTTTTTTTATCAAGTTTATCTAAAATATTTTAGTTTGACAGTCCCATTATTTTTGACCGATATCTGTTTAAATCAACAGAATGCTGAATTGAATGAAGCAAAGAATTTGTAAAAACACAATTAAGAATTTATAAACAAACCTTGGCAGTAGTATTTGAGAATATCCCGATATATCCCATGAAGTCTCAGGACAGCCTTCTCATCCTCTACCGCGAAATCTACGTCACAGACAAAGTAACAGACAAACATTAAAAAAAAGAACAATAAATAACTAAATATTTCAAATAACTACTGTGGATTTTTTTTATTTAACTGTTATAATGTTTAACAAAAATGTTTTAAAACGGTAATCAACCACTGTAAAAAAATAAAAAGATACAAAAATATGCATATTGAGTCAATTATTCGTTTCATGAATACATTTTGTCGGCAATAGCATAATTACTGAGTGAACAACCGTTTATTTTATCGCATCCCAACAACAGAAAGGTCCCGATAATCACTTTCTTATTTCTAAAGTAAATTCAAACAATTTTGTTATTCTAAACCAAAAGAGTAAAGGGAGATGTTGATCAGTAGTTTCTCAACTTATATATCCCCTTTTCCCAAGTTTAGTTTGAGTCTGATATCAGAAAAGTGAACGATTGGCTGAAATTTACATATTAACGCTGGAGAAAATATATGTTTAATTGAATTCCAATACTAATTCCAAGACAATGATAGAAACGTACCTGGATTGAAAATCGTCACCGGTATCAGCAATAGCATTTCGGTGCTATCAAATTTCCACGTTGAGAATGCATTAAGAAATGTGCATGCGTTGCTCTCATACAATTCGCCCATGCGTCGGATAGCCTTGTTCTTGATGTACTGCTCATCTAGATCCTCATCACTTCCAAACTTACTGACTTCCCATGCCTTATTGACACAAAAGATGTGCATAAGGCTATGTTTGATAAGCGTCATACGGTCATTCAAACTGATACTGTCGAAACCTGTAGTCAAATGAACATAACCAAAGAAATATATATTACTAGGAGAGACAAGCAACAAATCAAAACAAATCACAAATAAAATTAATAAATAAATAAATAAATAAATAAATAAATAAATAAATAAATAAATAAATAAATAAATAAATAAATAAATAAATAAAATACGAATTGGAAATGTCAACTGTATTTGATGTTTGAGTGGTGACAGTTCCTCCGGACTCCGGAATATCTCAGGAGGCAAACTATTAGGGTTAGGGTTGCCATTAAGTTTTCGGTTCGGAATAGAGGGTTAGGGGTAAAGGTTCTGTTAAGGTAAGGGTCAGGTTTCAGGTCAGGGTCATGAGAAACAAATGTCGGAGCGATCACCGCTGAAACAAATTCATGGAACCTTTGGGGCAATCTGCATTAACAAGTGGATATGGAAGAGTGAAGTAAGATGAAGCAAAAGCGGTATTATTCGTTAGGAATATGTCCAATATCAATATATGGATACATCTTTACCGTCAGGTAAAAATCTAACAAATAATCTTTTTCTGTGTACCACAGTTTATAAAAGAGTTTAGTGAAACTGTTGGGCATTAATTGTGATTATATGCTGCTGGAGCGATGAAACCTTGAAGGTATTTTAGTCATTTATCTTTACATAGCATATTTAGTATAGTAACTGCAAGAAGACTTTCAACTGCATGGATGTATGCAAGGTGGGTTGGGAGAGTCATACGAACCCCCCCCCCCCAAAAAAAATAAATAAATAAAAATCGAAAGGTCCATATTTTTTGCACACCGACATTTTTTCGAGGGGCTTTCCACAATGACATAAATGAAAAAGCATCGATCAGCTACATTTCAATCATATCTGTTATCTCGTATTTCATTATGGAAAAAGTCCAAATAATATGATCACGACCCACCCAGCAAAGATACACCTCTGAACTGCAGAAGTAATATCGTTTCATTGATAACGGATAATTTGACTACAACTTTAAATTTTAAATATTCATATTGATTAGTAAAATGTACCTGGTATCTTTTTGATGAATTTGACGATTGACACGACCTTCGAATGTGCCAGCTCCTGAAATTTATCCCAGTGCTCTCCCGAATGACAATCCGGATGATTTGCCAACTGCAAAGCGGTAAAACAATCAGTAAGTCAGTTTGTAAAAAAAAGCATCAGAAACAATAAAATTCATGTAAGACACCTTGAGGGATTGTATAAATAGGCACGTATAGTATGCATGTGCCTTTGTGGCCGGGGAAGTTCGAACAAACAAATTATTACTACATGTACTTTTGTTCAAACTTCCATTTCTTTTGTATGAGCCTATTTTGCTAAGGTTGGATATGTTGATAAATTACAATTTTATTAAGGGGAAAATTAAATTAAAAAAAAATATGTTTACACATATTATTTTCATTAAGAAATGGTGAATAGTTACCCTCATGTTTTGAAGAAAAAACACGCACGCACGATCAGACATTTACAACAGTGTGTTCAGTATTCTGCCTAGAAACTGAATTATCAAATAAATTCGTGAACGTGGGATTAACATTTAATGAAGCAATCAAACAACTCACATATCGTGTTGATTCGTCCATCCCTTTCTGAATATGACCTATTCGCATGTCAAACATCATCCTACTCAGACAGAGTGTTGCTTCAGTTATGAGACTTTCTCGACGTGCAGCTTCCATGGGTTTACTCTCTTCCAGCAAGGCGGCCTCATTTCTATCTGACAGGATTTTATCGGAGAGCTGATTTGTCTGTGCGCGTTGTAACAGCTTTTCACAGTCGGTCAGTATTTCAAAGGCGTCATCAAATTTACTACCCAATGTGAACGGCTCACTATACCGGAAAGGTTGACGAGGATTCGTTGTGTTATTGTGCTCAGTCTTTGGCAATCGAGAAACCCTACCATCGAGCTGGGACAACTCTGCTGGACCAGAAACAGTCTCATCCACTGAGCGCTTTATCCCGGTGGATACATGG
Organism: Eucidaris tribuloides; assembly: GCA_001188425.1. NCBI lineage: Eukaryota > Metazoa > Echinodermata > Echinoidea > Cidaroida > Cidaridae > Eucidaris > Eucidaris tribuloides. The sequence goes on along the minus strand of JZLH01S0079354.1, from coordinate 83,414 downwards.
ACTTTGCTTTGTAAAGCACGTCTTATCCGGTTTGATGGTTCTCTTGCTCCATTTGATGACGATACATCTGATTCTCCCGTGAAAGCGATGGCGGTACACCGAGCTCCTGTTTAATAAGATATGTGTCAGACTGTTCAGCTCCTTCATGTTTCATTTCCAAAGGTAATGTTGAATTTGCAGCGAGCTGCGACAAATAATCTTCAGCTGACGATTCCAGCTGGGTAATGTATGATTCCCCTTCACTGAGCGGCGGAGATATAGGTAGTGATGATGGCAAGCAGATATCTGATACTTCCGATACTTCAGTGGCAGGTTCAAGAAATGACTGTACAGACTGGTCTGCAGCTATCGCAGTTGACCCTGGCATAACTTTGCCACCCATCTTTGCCACGTCAGATGCTTCGCCAATTACACCCGTTTCGGTTGAAGGAATGTTTTGCGGTACGGAAAGGGACAACTCCAACTCTAACAGAGCAGCATCATACAACTGAGAATCAATGGCGTTCATTATTTCATTATCGTCTGACAAGGCCAAATCCCAGTCATCTAAATCTGTTGTCAACTGACTGTATTCAAGAAGATCCATGTCCGATGGTATTTTGTCCAAATCGGTGTCCGTTTTTATCTGTTTTCTTGGTTTTAGAAACTGTGGCTGGATTGTTAATTCGCTGTCTTGCGACGTATAGGGTGGTGTAGGGATGCTCGAGCAGTCATTTGGCAAGACCGTAGATACCTGAGTCTCAGGAAGATTCTTTGTACCAGGTGTTAGAGGTGGGGAGTAAAGGGCTTCAAAAGTATTGATGTACGTGGCAACAATCGATGGCGTTTCTTTCCCTCCAGGTGGTGACAGAGAGTTGATGGTACCCGTTGGAAGGTGTGCAGCTTCATTCGGTGCATCACTCGTACCATTGACATCCGGGTCACTCTTTTGAGGCTTTCTTCGCTTCATATCTGTGTAATAACCAAAGAAGCTGTTGGATTAGTTGAAAATGGTACATTTATCATTAAGCATGTAACCAAAATATTCAATATTATACGCATGACATATGACCCACAAATAAAAATCACATTGCTTCACACAAAATCTTTTGAACCCAAAATACTCAATCAAACTGGACATTTTTGGTAACATTTTCATTCTGAATAGATTCTGCTCTTTTGGTACCAGTGACTTTGATTTCACGTCGTAGGAAACATGCCATTGCATTAAAGGAGCACTCTCCAGGGCACCTACCCCGCACTTTCATTTAAAATCATTATACACTGTAATTATATTTTCTGTTATTATATTTTCTTAGCACTGTCTAGAACTAACGCATTATAATGCAATTATAATAATAGCAATACGTTTTATGCTGCAGTGGAAATTGAGGGTAAAATAGGTCATTTATGTTAGCACTTGATTAAGTGTTATATCGATTTTTCTAACCATTGGATTTTGAATTATCAATCTAATCACTTCGAAATATTTATCGTTGCTAATACTAGTGATATTGAATATTTGCATCAAGATAAAATGAAGGATATATGAAAATATGAATGAACTTACTAGACCGTGACATGCCCAGGGCTTCACACTTCTTGAAACGACAGTAACGACAAAAGCTACGTGTGGCAGGTGTGATGATGCAGTCTCCCGTTCCTGCACATTTGTAGGTGCTGCTTTCCTTCCAACTCCGTAGGAAGAAACCCTGGACGACAAGAGATAGTTTTGACAGTAGGACAGTTATATGACAGGTATTGATGTCTTGACAGGGTGATAAACGTCAAGACATAATCGTAGTACTTGTAGATCTTGATTATATTCTTCGGGTAATACTTGGGGATGAAGGAGTTTAGAAGGAAAGGTATGGAATATGTGTTTTCTTTAAAAAAAATCTGTTTAAATACGGCGTGTACGCGTAAAACATGATTGTGGCAAAAGGTTCACATGCACACACATATATAATTATAACAGATATATCTATGATAATTGTATATACATATGAAGAGCTTATTTCCAAAAGGGGCTAGATCCATTTTTCATCAAATTTGACTTTTTTACATGAATCTATACAATTTTAGTAGCTCTATCAGATAACACAAACGAAAAGTTGAAATTCCCAGTGGTAAAAAATGGGCAATAAAAATGACTTTATTTCCAAAAGGGGGTAGATCCATTTCAGTTTATTTCCAAAAGGGGGTAGATCCAACACATAGAAATAAAGAAAACTCAAATAAAATAAATAACAAGTCACATATGTTTTGTAAGTGTGGTTTTACATTTGTATTGTGTGGTTCTTTGTTTGGCTAAGTTGGTTTTACTGAGAAACCTTGCAATGTGGATTAATTTGATAAATTCATTTTAATTAGAATGGTATGGATCTACCCCCTTTTGGAAATAAACTATAGAGTTTGTTTCCAAAAGGGGGTACATCCATTTTTTATCAAATTTCATTTTTCTGTCAAAGTCCATAAAATTTTAACAGCTCTATATCATAACACAAATGAGAAGGTGAAATTCAAGCCAAAAGTTGTAAAAGTGACAACTAAAACTGAATATTACTTTCAAAATGGGGTACATCCATTTAGTTTATTTCCAAAAGGGGGTAGATCCAAATAAATAAAAAATAAAGGCAAACATTTTAAAAAATGGAAAACTCACAGATTTTTCCTAAGTGTGGTTTTACATTC
>JZLH01S0079354.1:54673-67307 GCA_001188425.1 Eucidaris tribuloides | reverse complement strand
TTATGCTTACCCTGAGCAGTTGGTTTAAATTCCACGGCGCCACCATAGGTCTGTATAGGACGGAAATAATTGTTAGACATCAAATATAATTTTAGACAAATATCGATAAACAAAACTGAATCAAATCTTGACATTATGGGCAATATAACATAAATCAGTGCATAAAAGTAACAACTTTAAAGGCCCACTGTCAATGGTCAACTCAGCCACAGAGAAGATGAGAAGAAGCGCTGGAATACAGGCACACATACTCAGGCACATGGACTGTTGCATAGCCAAAGTCTACACATTGCAATACGAAAACAAATGTTGTATTTTTCCACACCACCAGGGCTGTTTCCGTTGCATTATGGGTATCATTAGTGCACCATTTTATTGGTTTAGTCAAAAGAGGGTGTTATTCCATTCTGTCATGACAGTGGGCCTTTAAAGTAAATCTCGATTATTGGTGTGCTGGCGAAGCCAAAAAATAAAGATGAAAATAGGGCAAAAGTGATGTAAGTAATGTAACGCCTCGTATTCTTTCGTCAAAAATAGAAGAAGATATAAATGGTTAACGAAACTACTTTGCACCAAATCAAGTTTTCATCAATAAGTGTGCAGCTATCATAATTGTTCTACATATTATTGCAGAATCATACATATAGCATCGTGAACGTTCCTATTGTTGAAACATCTTGCGAGGACTTTCGATCGAATGTGGAGAATAGTTTTCACGCAAAGTCTTTCTCATGTTTATTTTATTTTTTTTTAGTTCACTTTTTGAATACGTTTCACTTAATGAAGAACAAAATGTACTGGAAATTTATTGAAATTTGACTCTATATCAGTCGAAATCGACCGTGTCACTGAAAATAAACTTGTTCAAATATTCATTTTGCCAAAACGTTACCATATATAAAGAGGTAAAGATATAACTATAGTACAATTACAAAAAATGTCATCTAAATTGAAATTTCAAGTAATTAAAATGATATAAAATTGTCAGTGTGTATTTTGTAACCACTTTCATTGGCTACCTGCGTGGGACCTGGTAGCCTCAAATGCTATAGAGCTCTCGTGAGTTACGTGCCGACTGGGCTTGTCCCTTAAACTGTCGGTGAATGGAGCAGCAAGAGGCTACCAGGCCCCACCCAGGTAGAGCTGGGAGTGGTGATGGGTGGTGCTAGGCTTAATTTTGTTTTAGATTTATTATTGTTTATAACGAATATTGTATACAGCGCCATGAGCACTCTTTTGAGTGGATATGCGCGCAATATAAATACCCATTGTTATTTTATTATTATATTATTATTATTATTCTTATTATTATTATTATTATTTTTATTATTATTATTATTATTCTTATTATTATTATTATTATTATTATTATTATTGTTATTATTATTATTATTATTATTATTATTATTATTATTACTATTATTATTATTATTATTATTATTATTATTATTATTATTATTATTATTATTATTATTATTATTATTATTATTATTATTATTATTATTATTATTATTATTATTATTATTATTATTATTACCATGACCGGAGGTTTAGGAGGGCAGCAGCAGCAGGTGATACTTCCACAAACCAAGGAGAACAAGCAGAGAAAACCCTCCAAGAATGACAGGATGAGAATCATGACATCAAGGAACATCCGTGCACTCTAGATTAAAAGATATAAAAGAATATTACAATAAAAATCTATTATTGTAAAGCTGGAATGCCCCTGCTTTCATAAAGAAGACGATGCTAGCTAACCTCCATTGTCATCGCGTTTGTATGGTATGGCAAGCCAGAGGCCAGAATATCCTTAAGGCGTTCGATGACCGCCGCTGTTGAAAAAATTGCAAATTGGAAATGCATTGCTACGAAAAATGCCCTAGAATCAAAACGTCTTACTCAAAATCAATGATCTTGCTATCATTTTATTGGAAAAAGAATGTTCTAACCAACGAAATAAAAATTAATGACATTTTGCCGATAATGGTGAAGAAATTATCGATCATACTCGTAGCATTCTTTCTGGGCCACCCTGTATATTTGTTTATAGTTTTTTAATTGTTTCAGAGTTGTATTTTCTGAAATTCTTTATTAAACGGCTCACTCTCAGAATCATTACACGTGTTATATTCGTGCATGGCGTTAATTTGTTCATTCAATTTGGATAGATCATCGCAAGACCGCTAAATCACACCCAAATAATATGATGTCCCAAACATAACATCACGGCTGAAACGTACCATACAATGGCAGTACACTATGAAAAGTGTGTTTAGCAATTAAATATTTAGCAATTAAACGTTTACGCTAAAATGTGTTTTGAATACGTAACACTTTGTGTTCAGAAATTGGACACCGATGTTTAATGATTTCGCACGCGACGTTAATCATTTGAACATGTTTACAAAGTGATGGCAGGGATGTGCTTCGAAAATAGTTTACTCACTAAACACAATTTTTACAGGTAAACGGGCTCCAGAAACTATTGATAGAAGGAGAGATAGAACACATCATATTTTCGTTTGGTCTCTTTTCGAAAATGAAAGTGAATTGACAATGGTCGCTTCGGTTCTGTAAAACCGCCATTGCTTTTCCATAGTACAATGTATATGGTTGACTACCATACGACAATGCGCCTCTTGTCGTTCAGTGAGCCCATCCCACTTTTGTCCAAAGGTATAGCCAATTCTGAATTATCGATCAATGTCACATAACTTTAAGTGTATATTTATATGTTTTAGAAGTAACACGTGTAGATTATTGTAAAACAAACAAACAAACAAAAAACTGCTCAGCCAAACCACCTCCTACATGTTGTGCTCAGTTTGAGAAAGAAGCTCCACGAAGGATGATCTGAGCTCAAGGAAGCCCCAACGCCCATTCTTGGAAAACCTGACAGCAGTAGGTTCCACAACATTGGATGTACCTGAGAGGCTCTGTAGCCAATCATATAAAACCTCGGTCAACCCCCCCCCCCCCCAGGCAGCAACCTATCCAGAAAGCAGATGTTTCGAGTACTTTCAGGTGCTGGCCGCAATGCTGCAAACACCTCAGACTCTGATCTCTGCTCGTGTGGTGAAATCCAGACACCAGGAACATGTCGTCAATGAATGTAGCATGACTGTTTCCTCTTGCCCACTGACAGGTATTGACAACCTCCAACTAGTGACCTACCTAATCAAGTGCCTTTTTTGAATTTTTAGTTTACAAAATAATAATATAAACACACACAAACAGTAACTACCCCCTTTTCAACATACCATAACTTTTTAACAAAACAAGTTTGTGCAAAATAATTTGGCAAGAGTGTTTCTACACTCATTGACTCACTTCTGTGTGAAAATGTGATTGGTCCGTTGGGTCATGCATGAATGAGCATGTATTAAAGGTGAAAATGCTACTTTTCAAAAGTCACATGAGTCATCTCTTACGCCAAAACTATGGTAAATAATGACATTTTTCCTTTATTTATAAAGTGTGCTCACTCAACCATGTCATGGTTACCACCTCTTATGTTCGTACAACACGTTAAGATACATTTTGCTGAAAAAATTCGGATTTAAATTTTTTGCAGTAAACTTAATGGATTTTACAATTTCAAAATCGAGAAAGGGTGGAATTTTTTTAATTGCGCTCACCGAAGCGTATAATATGCAAAAAGGGCCAAAGGACATATAAGAGGATCAAACGATAGATGATTAACATAAATAGCGATTAATCATTCACCAGAAACAGAATTTGTCAAAATCCTGCATCAAAACCCCCCAAAATGACCCTTGTGACTTTTGAAAAGTGACTTTTTGCCTTTAATATGTGCTCACTCATGCATGACTTGACGGATCAACCACATTTTCTCACAGAATTTAGTCAATTAGTGCAGGAACATCCTTGCAAATTATTGTGCTCAACACCGTTCTTTTTTTAAAGTTATAGTATTTTGAAAAAGGGGGTAGTTACTTTTTTTGTTGTGTTTAGTTTTAGAGGTGTAACGTCATACTTACCTCAGCTGAATAACACCGTATACCGGGCTTCAAACGGTTGATGGGGTAGCACAACATAATAAACTCATTCGTCTCACGATCATAGTAACTGTTGGTGCGTTCATCGAGAACAGCTAATATGTAAACCCAGCACATGCAGAAGAAAGAAAATCCTGCCGAGAGGAAAGACATTATCACGACGCAGCTGGCCTGCACGGGAATGAAAGCAATCAAACACTCGTAAAAACAGGTGACCATTGACTCATCCTACGCATCGCACATTTCACGCACGTTACACGCAACGGTCACGCGTGTGCTACGCGCTACGCGTAATGAGCGCGTATCTCTCACGTAGATTGCACTACTCACACGCACCACGCTATATTCTAATATCTTTTTCAAGTTTCACCAACACTGCTCTTCTTGTACGTAAATCCGAAGGTGTTTATTGTGACTTTGTACGGTAGTCCAATGCCCTGTCCAAGACAAAAGTTATTAGCGTATTTTGATTTCACACCCATTCTGTTGCTACTATGGTGTAGGGACAAAGTTTTGCATTTCACCACCCTGAGGGTTATAGAACATGTACCCCCTGGACAATCCTCCCGACTTGTTCCAGGGGGTTGTCGGGTGGTATTTGTGCTGTGTGTGGGGGGCGGGGGCCGGCGAGTTAAATATCTCAAATCAATTAAAGCCGAGTTTAGTTTTGGGGATTTTTTTTATTTAGAAAAGGCTTTATGCCCCAAAGTCAATATTTCCCGCAATAACAGAATTCTGAAATGTCTCTTTAGGTTTTTTTTTAAATATTAATGTAAATTCTCGGGGGGACCATCCGAGGATTTTTTCGACTATTTTTACATTTTATAGCCATCCAAAGCAAAAATAATCTGGTTAATGAGGTAGTTAAAGTTATATGAGTATTACCTCATCTGAAAGAGGCAGACTCTGTTCTTTCAGATGATGTGTATTAACTCATATAACCTTAACCGCCTTATTAACTCTTTGGATGCTATAATGTAAAGTATAGTCGAAAATCTCGGGGGTCCCCCCAAGAATTTTCATTAATTAATTAAAAAAATAATCTATTATTGCAGGGATATGACTTTATGACTAAACTTGGGCTTTAATGTCCTGTGGACGAATATTCTTTAAGGTAGCAGTCTAAGGGTAAAAACTGAAAAGGTCGCCCACTGACTTTTTAACTGAACTGCACTATTTTCAGGGCTTCATTTTAGACTTTATCAGAGACAGTAGCATGGAGGACCATGTAGCTAAGATTTTTTTTTTTAAACGTAAAATCTTAGTCAGATATTCTGGAAAATGTTCTGTCCCCCAACGAAAACATAATAAACTAAATAACAAACTCAACAATTATTTGTGAAATGGCCACTGTCTTTGGATGTATGGTGAATGTCTTACCATGCTACGAGTTCCAGTGTTGGCGCTATGAATCACGATGAGGCCTGTTCCTCCGTAAACCTGCCAAACGAAGAAAAAAAATGAGTTATAAAAGACCTCTTATAATAGTGATATTAACCTTTAAACATTGGCATTAAAAGCACTCAAACTTGATACACGTAAATCCAGTTTTTCGTCCGACACGTCAGGTTTTTTTTATGAGCAATCTTTTTTCAGAAAGGTTTTTCTCCAAAGTTTGCATACATTTTGAAATTTGTCCGTTGTTGGGCTGCCTCTCAAAATTTTAATTTCCCCCTAGGCCGCATGCGTATTTTGCCCTGTTCCCCTACGGACACCACTTTCCCCCTACGGCTCGATAACCCAAATTCCCTGATAAACTTATGTTTTCCCCTACAAAAATCCACCATTCCCCTACGAAGGTACGTTTTTCCCTACAAAATAACCTTAGTACTATGCAATAGATTGATCACGATTTCTTCGCTGGAGATGGACACAACGGACGAAAATAAACGGGAATTCTGTGAAATCCTTCGGGGATTTAAGAATATTTCTGAAAATTGTCAAAACCCCCCTACATCCCCTACATATCATAAAAAACCCTACTTTCCCCTACAACCTACGGTTGGCTAAAATCCCCTACGGTAGGGGGTTTCCCGTACGAGTCGCAGCCTTGACGTTGTATGGTTTGTATTTATCCATCTTAGTTTCTTACCAGAATCCCACCCCAAATCGGCCCAGCGACGAAGGAGAATTCAGCGGTGTTTATGATAGCATGACATCCGAAAATGGCCAAGATGATACCGAATATCACTTGAAGTTTACCACATATCTGAAAGAATATAACAGAAGAGATGATAAAGTGTCAGTTTTAAGTAGTTCAAGGTAATGCTGCCGAGTTAAGAGGAAAGGAAAAGAAGAGGAGTAGGTGGAAGAGAAGGAGAAAGATGGAGAAAAAAATGCTCGTGTAAAAATTGCAATTACCTTCCTGTGTAAAACATAGCAACCGAACTGTAAAAATATAAAGGTAAAGAAAATCTCTTGTTGATTGATGATCATAACCTATCCCACATAGTCGCTCAATGATTTTCACTTTTTAAAAACACTTCATGATATTTTTGAATTGCAATTTTTTCAGGACTTCATTTTTAGACCTTATCGGAGACACTGGCAGCATGGAGAATCATACAGCTAAGATTTTTTTTAGACTGGAAACACTGTTATACGATGCCTTCAAAGCGGATGGAATAACTACATGGAAGGAATTGTTAATTGTCTGATTGTCTCATTCAATGAGGGCTGTTCTGAAGTGTCTCTATATTACACGCTATACCGTAGTACTTTACAAAACCTCATAAATTCAAAAATATTACCGTACCTTCAGAATTCGCATAAAAAGTGGGAGTGTTCCAACCCGCTGCTCTGGTCCAGGCATGATGGGTTTAGTTGGAGACTCCATTAAACTGTGATCACCTCTTCGATGATGTTTAAAGTTTAAACCAAACTCAGGAATCTTAATAAATAAAACATGAATATTATGTATGTGTGTATATACATCTACATATAATATGAAACAATTTGGTAATATAACACTGGCGTAAATCAGTGACGTCACCCTATTCATCGGGAGGGGGATGAATGAATAGACCATCCCCCCTGATGAATAGGATGACGTCACGGATTTACGCCAATGTAATATAAACATCCATAGATTTCCCCAAAGAAATAAACTTTCTCTGAGGATCATGTAAGAGGAACTTTGATTTAAAGGCAGAGAATCTTATTTCCAAACATCCACGCAGACCAGGAAAAGATAACCCATGCCCTTAGGCTATTGACGAAGGGTATGTCTGTGAAATCTGGGGGTGAGTAATTACCTAGAATGTGAAAAATGCGAAAGAAAAACAATAGCCGTTTTGTGTATGTTCTATGGTAGGATTTTTTTCTCTCGCGAGAAAAAATTCAAATGAGTGTCTAACGGTCACTATAATTCCACTAAAACTTAGTTTCTAGCTCCTATATTTTGCTAAAGGTTCCCAGATGGCATTTCCTACTAAATGCCATTGTATTTATACAATGCTAATTTTCAGGCATGTAAAAGAGATGCCCTGCTTTTAAAGACAGGGGGACTATTTTACATGACTAAAAATTGAAATTTTTAAAATACACTGATGTATAGATGATAATTCCATTGCAGATCCCCTATTAAAATGAAGGAGCTCAAGAGACCGTTAGATTTTCAATCAAATTATTGTAAATATACAAAAAAAAATTAGTCCACCTTCAGGGCTTTGCACTGGATAGGTGTTCATAATAAATCATATGTGATTTTTTTCCAAAGTTTCTGCTGTGAAAATTTTAACGTCATTTCTCTTTGTTGTACAATTATTATTAGAAAATTCTGTGACAGTGATTTTTTTTGTGTAGCTTTGTTTAATGGGAGCATATCTGTCAGGGTCGGACATTAATTCAGTACTGGTGAAATATTTCTGGTTTCTCCTCAAGTTAACAAATTCAAGACAAATCCTTCTAGTCTGAATATACGCTCTCCCTAGAGTATACAGGGTGTTCCTATAACGGGTAACCGAACTTCAAAGGTTGGCCATTTGAAAAAAAAATCAAAATTTGATACTGTTTAAATTAATTGGAAGAATAGGGTAACCATCTGACTTTCATTTTACATCATTACTACTAAGGAACACTGAATAGACGCTCCTGAAGATGATAGATACGCATTCCATGTTTTCATGCTTTGTGATTATCTGAAATGCTGATAATCCATGCAAAAAATGATAAATGGTAGCTTATTTTCTGTCAGAATTCTAAATAATGAGTGATATCATTCATACCATAGCCCTATCAGTAAACAATTATAATTGGCAGTTGTGGGCCTCCAGTTGTCTCCTGACAGCCTTAATGTTTGCTGGGCATCTCCTACTCATCCTCATAATAAACACAACAAAAAAAGTAACTACCCCCTTTTTCGACATACCATAACTTTTTAACAAACAAGTTTGTGCAAAATAATTTGGCAAGAGTGTTCCTACTCTCATTGACTAACTTCTGTATGAAAATGTGATTGATCCATCCATTCATGCATGAGTGAGCATACATTAAAGGTGAAATTGTCACTTTTCAAAAGTCACAGGAGTCATCTCTTTTGCCAACATAATGGTAAAATAATACATTGTGTGCTTCTATTATAGAAACGGCACTAAAACCTGACGCATTTTTTGAGCGTAGCCGGAAGAGGCATGGTGACCATAGCCCGTAGCGCGGGCGACCGTCGCCTTGCTGGTATACTCATCCGTAATGAAGCAGTGTTCCTATCACTCGCTTGCTGTAGATAAACAGTCGCAGCCGTTACCGCGTTCTCATTGGCTATTCGGTCGTCGTATTTTTGAACATTGGCGAAACATAATAATCGCGTACGCTCGAACAGCAGTCACACAACAGTCACACAACAACGGTAAACTTTTGTCGCTACTTTTGTTGCTCGAACTCCAGTCACCAAAAGTAAACTTGCTTTGTCATTTCGCGCAGATCTATTGTTGGTGTGTGTAATTTGTTTGGTCGGCCAAGCGCGTGCTAATGAGTGTGAGGGGCAAGGCCTAGGCTAGGGAATGACAATGTTGTTGTGCTGCCATAGGCTGTGTGCTGTGTAACCCAGGGAGCTCCGGCCCTGCGGGCCGGCAGGCTCCTTGGGTATGTCTGTGTTGTGTCCATCACTGTCCGAAGATGGAAGGTGGCCTCTCAGGTGGTATGTGGTGGGGCGGGGAAGGGCAAGGACAGGTAAAGTCAGGGGTGGCTGGGGGAGGGGTGGTCCCCCCCGCATTTGTGGGTGGGACAGGGATGGGGAGGGGTTGTTTAGGGACTGCTCGCAAGACAGGTTAAGTCAGGGGAGGTGCAACAAGGGTGGGTGGGGAGGGTTGCTTAGGGACTGTCAGGGGTGGGGAAGGGGTTTGCTCTAGGGACTGCTAGGGGTGGGGAAGGGGTTACTTAGGGGACTGCGAGCTAAGCAGGACAGTTAAGTCAAGCGGTGCAGGGTGGGTGGGAAGGTTGCTTAGGGACTGCTAGCAAGGACAGGTAAAGCTCGGCGTGCAACAGGGTGCTGGGAGAGGGGGTGGTGCAATTCCCTCCCCCCCCGCGTTTGTGATTGGGAAGGGTGTTGATTAGGGGTGTTGCCTCGCCTCCTCGAAGTGAGCCTTAATTCGGACCACAGCAATCCACAAAAACTTCAAGGTAGTCTGTGTAGTAAGTGCGGGGAAGGGCGGATGCTAGCAAGGACAGGTAACAGTCAGGGTGGTGCAATTAGGGATGGCTTGGCGGGGTGTGGTTACCCCCCCCCCCATTTGTGGGTGGGGAAGGGGTGGCGAAGGGGTTGCTAGGACTGGCCTAGCCAAGGACAGGTTAGTCAGGGGGCGGTGCAACAGGGTGTGGCGTGGGGGAGAGGGGTGGGGAAGGGGTTGCTTAGGGAACTGCTAGCAGGACGTAAAGTTCGGGCGGTGCAACAGGCGTGGTGAGGGAGGGGTGGGGGAAGGCGGTTGCTTAGGACTGCTGGCAAGGAACAGGTAAAGTCGGGCGGTGCAACAGGCGTGCTGCGGGAGCGCAGGGTGTTGCATCCCCCCCCCATTTGTGGGGTGGGGAAACGGGGTGGGAAAGGGGTTCACTTAGGGCGGTTGCCTCCCTCTCTCGAATGAGCCTTAATTTCGGAACACATCCACAAAAACTTTCAGCGTAGTCTGTGGTGGGCGGTGGAAGCGGGATGCTTAGAACTGCTAGCAAGGAAGGTAAAAGTCAGGCGGGTGCACCAGGGTCAGGGACTGCTTAGGGTGGTTGCCTCCCACCCCTCCCCCCGGCTCTACACCAACTGAAATCATGTTTTTTCATGAAATTTGGCCTTGGCTGGCGCCACCCTTGTGTAAAGTGATTCTTATGCAACAGGTTCGGTGTTTGGGAATGTCCAAAATTTCGTTGTGCCCCGCCAGGCCCCCACAATATTATTGAAGGAAGCCTAAAACGGGGGGGGGGGGGGTGGTGTCATTTTCGGTAAAATTCATGCAATTTTCGTTTGTCAAAGGGGCCATAGCGGGGTGTTTGAAATGCTCAAGTAACTACGAAAACGTAAAATTTGATTCTTTCTTTAGCAATAAGAGGGGCCAATACAAAGGGGATACAACGGAATAAGCTGGCTGGGGAGGCGGGTTGGCCGGATTTGGCGACTTATTGGGAGATTGGGAGGATATGGTGGATCCCCCCCCCAAACAAAAAAAAATGAAGTGAACGAGGTGCGTGTGCAGCTTCGCGGGCGAACGCGATGAAGCTAGTTATTTATAAAGTGTGCTCACTCAACCATGATATGGTTACAAACTCTTATGTTCGTACAACATGTAAAAATACATTTTGTTGAAAAATATCCGATTTCAATTTTTTCAATAAACTTAATGGATTTTACGATTTCAAAATTGAGGAAAGATGATTTTTTGAAACTGAGCTCACTGAACCATAAAATATGTGATAAGTGCCCGGGAAGGTGTAAGGGGGTCAAACGATATATGATTAACATAAGTAGCACTTAATCATTAACCAGAAACAGAATTTGTCGAAATCCTGCATCACAATTCCCACAAAATGACCCTTGTGACTTTTGAAAAGTGACAGTTTTGCCTTTACCATGTGTTCACTCATGCATGACTGGACGAATCAATCACATTTTCACACAGGAATTAGTCAACGAGTACAGGTACACTCGTGCCAAATTATATTGCTCATCACCGTTTCTTTAAAAATGTATCATATTTTGAAAAAGGGGGTAGTAATTTTTTTGTTGTGTTTAGAATTGCTCTTGTCTATGTTAAGGCTTGTTCCGTGTTGTTGGTATTTGCGCACATATTGCCCAGATACATTCTATTTAGTTGGAGGATCTTTGTCTGTGAACCGCAAACAGAATGTTTTCCTTGTCCCTATCATGCTACGGTACGGTGAAAAGTTGTCACCTCAAAATGATGTCGTTTGTTCAACTGTAAGTTGTACAATGATCACATATCATTTACTGTTACCTATTACAATTCAAGACTACATTCATCCCACCTGATTTCTTGCAAGTAAGTGAACTGTACATACTTGCCTAGTATTTCAGTCGGACAATACCCCAGGTAAAAATGTAACAATCAATACCATTTATTTTTCAATTTCATTCATTCAGAAGAATATGGGAAGGGATGTGCTTATGAGAAATCGCATTTAGACACTGGTTATGTTACATAACATTTACTCGCAAAAGGCATTTCAATGAAATGAGATTTGCTGTGAAACAAGTCGATCAAATTAAAAACTTGAAGAAAAAAAAATCATTTGGTACCCAACTTTGTGCCCCATGACAATGTCGATGCAAGCAAGGTGTCAAATTTAAGCTGTAAACTTACTTCTTATTCCAGTGTACAAATTGATAAAATGAACTGTGCATTTTTTTTTCTAATAGACCATACATTTAGCCATTGAACTTCGATTCCCTTGTTTAGGAACAACCTATATTTGGTATTGATTTATTTGGTATTGAGACATGTTTGATTTCTACAAGTCACCTACACTTCACCCCTAATTTTCTTCTGAATTGATTTCTCACATCTGTAAAAGCTCACACGCTTAATATTTTGTAGCCATCCATTATTCTTATTGGCTACCTGTGTGGGGCCTGGTAGACTAAAACGATTGAGCTCCTATGAGTTACGTGCTAACAAGGCATGTCCCTTAAATTGTATTTGAGCAGCAACAGACTATTAGGCCTCATCCAGGTGGAACTGGGAGTTGTGATGGGTGGTTAGATTTATTATTGTTTAATGAATATGATGACTTTGTAATGTACACAGCGCCTTGAGCACTCTCTTAAGTGGCTATGTGCGCGATACAAATATACATACATTTGAATCAAACACACAAACGTTCTTCTTTTGACGAGTATTCATCATATAAGCCCCCCCCCCCCGAGAAAAAGTTAAGTTGCCCTCAAGAGACTGACCGTAAAATACGAAAAAAACAGGGTCGCATTTAAAAAAAACAAAAACAAATTAACCAAACCCAAAATACACAAACTCACCGTTTTCGGGAGAAAATGTCGCATTTTTGCGAAGAATTGGCTGAAATTCCCATTCATTGGCTTAAAACAGAACTTTTATATGCGTTTTACCCTTTTGAAAGACACGTAAAAATACTGGGAAACTCAACTATCACACAGTTTC
>JZLH01S0079354.1:24817-36714 GCA_001188425.1 Eucidaris tribuloides | reverse complement strand
TTCGTATAATTTCTCTTGGCAAGTCGGGAGGTGTAGTTGTTCTTTTCAGATTTCCATTGTACTGATCGTCGTGTTGCATCTGCTTACGTGCAATGGCTTTCAGTGACGAGGAGCTAGAGCGGTAGAGTACCTACCAGCTGGTTCAGTCTTTCTTCTTTAAGATCACAGAATCGCCAATCCAATTGATGTTAATCTTGGCGTAGAGTTTTTAGGGACATTTATTTTTTTTTTTAGATCATGCTTCATTTCATTTGTCTCGTTTATTGTTGCGGGGGGGTTTTTGGAGCAAAACATTTTTTTCACTCCGGTGTGGGCATGAGATATCGCCGGAGCCCTGAGCTGTGAATTCTTCATAGCATCACAATTGCAATCTTTCACGCTTTGTGATGAAAGAATGTAAGTGCACAGGTTTATACTGATGGATGGAGGGCTTGTCCAATATGCTTAGAAAAAAGTTACGTGTCTTCGATTGGTTATTGAAAATACATACGACTGATTTCGATGAGTGTGCTGATGAGAAACAATTTGCTTCTCAGGTTTGTATTAGCTGCTTATTGAGTATCAACTAATTAATCAGGCAAGTTACTCGTCGATTCTGAAGGAGTCCGCTCATTAGCGCTTCTCATACTGAACCTTACTTACCTAGATCGGTCTTTACGCTATGTTATTTTTACTCTTTTAGAAGGCTTGTGGGCTCTACATTAATCACATTGGATGTACGGCCTGGTGAATGTGTACTCTTTTAATGTTTCTAAAACCTTGACGCAGTCCTCATTTATTTATAAATTAGTTGCGCTCAAATTTCCTCACAAGTTCCTATTCAGTTTTTAACACATGTGCGTTTCAAGAGGCATTGGTGCCTGCATTGGTTGTCAGGCACTCCGAGTGCTGTACAGGATTAGGGGGTAACATTACGCCACATTGATTTTTTTGCCCGGTGAGTCCCGGTGTTTTTACATGCTAAACGTACTTCGCTGACGATTGTAATAACCGTCATATTATTTAATTTTCTCAAAACGCGCCTGTAGTAGGATACCACGCCCGGTTTGGGCGTTTGTTATATCTCATAATCTTTCATTAGGGTTGTAATCCATGATGGGAACACGGACTTCCGATATGGCCTTGCACCTACAGTCCTTAAACGGTTCTTGTGATTTTTTTTTCTGGCTTGTGCTTACCTGGCTTCATTTCAGCTCTATATATTCACACACTGGTTGTATTTTGTTATTATTTTCTTACTGACCTTGACGGCAAAATTATTTTTCAACCTGAATGTTGACTGCCAGTTTTTGGGACGTTGCTGGCTCGGTGGAAAATGCATGGGAGGATACTCTTGGTGTTAGTGTTACTCAGTGTTATTGGATATGATGTACGTACAAATAGGTAAGATGATCTGCTGGAAATGGCGTAGTTAGTGTGGCTCAAATGCGACATTGCGCATCGCTTATTTTTTACTCATCGGCCAAATGTAATTGTTTTTACTTCAATCGTTAGAACATCCTTGTCACAAATGGTACCATGATCATTGATTTTTTAGCGCCTTTTATTGAGGGCCATTTTTGGGCATGTCATTTCCACATCCCTATTTTTTTTCAACTCCGAACTGGATACCAATATTCTCTCGTATACGTGCGTGATAGCCAGCCAACAAAGAGATGCCTCGCTTTTGTTCACAAGGAAATACATGATGAATAAAATACGACAATGTGAGGATTGGCCGGCTATGTCTTCCAAAATTATTTTATGGCGATTCGGTGGGTTACAAAATGCGAATTTAGGACATGACATTGCCTCCAGAAGAAAAAAAGCGAACTAGGATCCAGCACCTCTTAAAGGTCATGTATGGTATTCATTTTCGTTGGAACGGATTTTCTACCCAACAACAAAGAATGACATTTCGCCACAAGTGGTGAAGAATTAGCGATCGACAGGGTGTTGCCATTTCTTTTTGGGCCCATGTATATTGTCTTATGAAAATCTATTGCTTGGTGATGCTAAAACAAAGGCACTTCAAATTGTAACATAATGGCTGTATAATTAACGTATTCGTGATGTTCTTTGTTCTTTTATTTATTGAGTTTTACATTCTAGAGTGACAATATTTACGTAATGTGTGATTTGACAACGTTTTCATCATTCTAGTACATTAATTCACGTTAGTTCACAAATGGGTCAGCGTAGCCTCTTACATTAGCGCCTTGGCGCTGTTGTAGTACGACAGCTAACCTTCGAGTACTGCCGCCCCCCCCCCCCCCGGGGGTGGGGGGCACTCGACTTACACGTGATCCTAGTGCCGTACCGAAGTCGAAAATCGGGCGGGCTCTGGACTGGCCTTCAGCAAAAATGGGGGTCTCCGGACTGGACCAAAGGCTTCGAACATCCAAATGCTATGCTTTCCGAAATGCCTATGCTATGCCGGCGAAAGTTCCGGCGGAACCAACGCGTTGCCGGGCGCCGTGCCTGAAAGGCTGCTCTCGCCGGCCCGACGCTATCAGAAGGCGAACGGCAATTGGGGATTCTGCGCATGAACAAAAAATCTGTGCCTTTGGGGATTGTGTGATGCCTCTGAACTGACATTTGGGCTGAAACGGTAGCGTCTCAACGCCGCACATTAGTGCCCCCCCCCCGGGCTTGCGCCCTGGCGTTTCGTAACACTCCACGTGATTATTTATTAGTGAGGTCGATTTTCCGCGCAATCGACAGCATGATTCAAAACATATCGAGGATTTTTTCTTTTATAGAGTCGTTTTAATTGCGTACATGATTTTCTTGCTCCTAATTTCATAGGGCTGCATTTTCGGAGATTTGATTCCTACATTTTACCATAAACAACTTTAAACAATTATTGCTAGCTGGAGATCGACTTGAATTTGTTTACTTAAGGTGCTCAGATTGAGATACCAGTATTTTTTTCTGGGTGGCCGAGAATGATTCCATGGAGAGCCAGCTGCACCCATATTTGCTTGCCAAGGGATTATTGATAGGAATTATTTTACAATGAGTAGCGCTTGAGCACAAGATTTTTCAGCAGGTTACTTATAGAGGTTACTTGTTTAGATTTTGAGATTAAAGAGTTCATTTTGGCGTTTTCTTTTGATTTTGAAGGGTTATGCCCAAAGGTCATGATACACGCCAATAACGCTTCTGATGTCTTTATGCTTAAAATGGCCTTCGGTGTAATGTCGAGGCTAAATGTCGAGTTTAATGTCAGAGCTAAAAATGCGGGTAATAATGTCAGAGTAAAATTGTCAGTAGTGTAAATGTCAGAGGTAATATGTCAGAGGTAAAATGTCAGAGGTAAAAATGTCGAGTCAATATGGTCAGACGGTAAAATGCTCGATGGTAAAAGGCGCTTGTCAGAGGTAAAATGTCAGAGTATTGTGCGAGTAAAAATGTCAGAGTCGTGAAAATGTCAGAGGTTACAATGGTTCAGAGTAATAATGTCAGAGGTAATTAATGTCAGGGCTAATGTCGAGGTCCAATGTCAGAGGTAATAATGTCGAGGTATAAATGTCAGAGGGTAAATGTCAGAGTAATAATGTCGCGTAAATGTCAGAGTTATAATGTCAGAGGTTAAAGTGTCGAAGGTAATATGTCAGCGGGTAAAATGTCGAGTGTAAAAATGTCGCAGGTAACCTGTCAGAGCGTTATGTCGAGGTATTGTAGGGTATAATGTCCAGGTAAAATGTCAGATGGTAAGTGTCGAGCGTAATAATTGGTGAGGTAATGTCGAGTGTATGTCAGAGGTACTATGTCGAGTAAATCCAGAGGTAACTGTCAGAAGGTAAAAATGTCAGAGTAATATGTCAGAGGTATAATGTCAGAGGGTAAAATGTCAGAGGTACGTAGAGGCTATATTGTCGAGGTAACTGTCTAGAGGTAATAAATGTCAGATGGTAAATGTCAGAAGTATAACTGTCAGGATGCTGACCACTTGCTAAACCAGAACACTTTTCACAGGCTCGGTGTAAAATGTCAGAGGTAAATGTCAGATGGTAATAATGTCAGCTGGGTAAAACTGTCAGAGGTACATGTCGGGTAAAATGTCAGAGGTAAATGTCAGAGGTAAGATGTTACAGAGATAAAATTGTTAGAGGTATAATCTTCAGGAGGTAAAATGTCAGAGCGCGTATAAATGTGCAGAGGTAAAATGTCAGAAGGTAAAATGTCAGGAAGATACCTTTTAGTCAGCCTTTTGTTAGGATAGGTGATGCCCCCCCCCTCACTCAACCTGTCACATTTTAGACCGTCACAACAGTATTGTGTGTGTGGGTGTGGGTGTGGTGGCGTTGTGGGTGTGTGTGTGTGTGTGTGGTTTGTGGCTGTGTGTGTGTGCTGTGTGTGTGTGCTGTGTGTGTTGCCGCTTTCGAGTCTCTTTTTGCGTATGTTAAGCCTGTTTTTTTCCTATAAACTGTACGCGGTTTTTGTGTACACGCATGGCTGTTCAATCTTGTAATTACAGTGAATCCGCGCTGGGCTTGTGCCTTTGACCACATAGCCTCATCTTGAACGACTGACATGCTTTAGGATGCTAGATACGATCTTTGAGGATTGGTACTTATCAATGGTTTGTCACAGTACTCTTTTAAGACCACAGTGTTCGCATGTATTGGCATCGTTGAAAAAAAACGCACACCACCACGTTATGTAGTTCCTTTTTACATTTAACATTATTTTAGGCAGGTATTGTCATTTTACCGTTTTAAGCGGCGGTTTCTAAGGTGGGGTGATTTATACTCTGGCGGAGAGGGGCGGGTGGAACGCGGGAACCGGGTGGCGCGCGCGCTATCTCCGCCATAATACTCCCACCATGTGAGAGGCATTCTACACTTGGTACATGTAAAGGCTCCTTTCCCATAGGTACACGTCAATGTTTTGTCCTGATTGCATGTCATCATGTATCATTAATTGACGAAACGTGATTTGTGTATGGCGGCCTCTGACACTCAAGTTTTGGCGTGACAAGAACTTTTCGACAGATCTTGATCCTTTGTCTTACTGAAAAGAATAATTATTTCTGGCATTAACTTTATGGCCATGGCCTGCGTCCTTAAAGCCGATTATGAAAAATGTCTGCTGAGTTTTTCTTTACAATGTTTCGGGGACAACACCTGACCTGTCACTGCAGCTGTATGGATTCCTTTCGTCAGTTATCAGGCATCATATGGCTTCCGCTCTGCACATTCCACGAGTGCGCCGCTCTTACGCCTGAAGGTGTGGGCCTGTCTTGTTCGTATCGTCGGTGGCTGCATGCTAATGGGGGGGGGTGGAGGGGACTGCGCCTTTTTTTAAAGTAATGATAACGTTGGATTTTTTTACCGCTTTTTCTGCACTAAAAATCGATCTTACCTTTGTTGTGTATTGGATGGTTTTTTTTTCATTTTTGGCGGGCTACATAGTTTTGGTCGTCGTCGGCCCTGCCCGCGGTCGGTGCTGTTTTAGCTTGTAATTTGGGTCTGTAAATTGGCGGGCAAAAAGGTTTTGGGCTGTCGTGGGACCCACTGCCCCATTTCGACCCCCCCCCCCCTCGTTTGTCGGATGCTTGTTTTTTGTATGGGCCAGTCATTTTTTTT
Source organism: Eucidaris tribuloides (assembly GCA_001188425.1). Taxonomy (NCBI): domain Eukaryota; kingdom Metazoa; phylum Echinodermata; class Echinoidea; order Cidaroida; family Cidaridae; genus Eucidaris; species Eucidaris tribuloides. Next base: position 31,141 of record JZLH01S0079354.1, on the reverse strand, counting down.
TGGGCGGGTTGGCATTCTCCCGATCTTTCGCCCTCATAGATTTTACCCTGGCACCGCCCTGTGCACTATGATCTTACTGTTGGGAGTGATTCTGATTTGTTTGTGTGGACTACACAGTTCGGGTAGTACATGTAAAGAGGATAATGGCTGGTGATGGTGATGAAGTTAATAGATGGGGTAAAAACAATTTTGATGGTCGGCCTATATGACAGTTTCAAGGCAGTCTCGCGTACGCAGGCGGTGTTTGGGTTGTGCCTACACCCCCTTTTGTCCGGATCACCCTTTTTTCACGGATTCTTCCCCTTTTTTCGTCAAAAGGGGCGTTGTGTTTGAAATATGTGAAATCACATGATAATGAAGAATGTTGATTTTATTTTTGGGAGCTGGATTTTGGCTCCTCCCCCTCCCTCCTGAGCGAATTTTCGGCGTGTCTGGTCGTAACAAGAAACACTGGACCTGGGATTTGGAAAACAAGTTTCGGGTCACTCCCACCCCCCCCCCCCCCCGAGCGAGTTTTCGGCGGTGGCCGTGACGGAGAATAGGGCAGTTGTGTTTAGTGTCTGTACTCCTAATAACTTAGCCGGGTACAGAAGACGATTATAGTTTATGACCCGACTTCATTCCCTTTTTACTTGTTGAGTTGTGGATACCCCAAACAAGGAAGGAACAAATTTGTGTATGTGTCATGTACTATTATGTATGTTATGTTACTATGATTTATCAACTGAATTTTTACCTCTTTGACATTGTTCCTCTAATTTTTACTCTGACTTTTTACTCTGATATTTATTACCTCTGAGCATTTTTACTCTGAACATTATTACTTGGCTTTTTCCTTTGACTTTTTACCTCTGACTTTTTAGCCTCTGTTATTACCTCTGCATTTACCTCTGACTTTTTACCTCTAGACATTTTTTGACCTCTGGACTTTTTACCTTACTTTTTACTCCTGACATTTTACTCTGACATTTTTACTCTGACATTTTTACCTCTGACTTTTTACCTCGTGACTTATTACCTCTGGCATTTTCTCTGCATTTACTCTGACATTTTTACCTGGCACCAAGAATGTGCACTTCATCATGCGGTCGTGTAGCAGCTGTCAAATTGTGTTTGCTCTTGTTTTCTTGTTTTCTTATAAAAGTGCGCTTGGTTGTTTCACATGAGTACCTTACACTATCTGTATTCGGCTGTCGTCGCTGTTTGGGCCGAAACAGGTACTTCTAAATCCTCTGCGCTTTTTATTATGGCAAGATGTCCTAACTACCGACTGTTATTCTTTTTTATATCTCTCAATGCTTAACAGGCCGGTAAGGGACCACTCGATGGCCAGCATGTAAACCACCTCCTATTTGACTACATCATGGGAATAGGGTGCACTAATGACCCTAATGAACGGGAAGCGCCTGACAGTGTGGGAAGATCGTTTTCCCCTCCCACAATATGTACACTATGGCATGCAACAGTCCTATGTGAATATGTGTTGTTGTCAACACTAGTTGATTCTATCTGTTTTGAGTTGCCATTGACAGTGGCGACTTTCAATAGGGATCCCAACAGTTGAGCGTATTATCAGTAAATTTCAGCCAGTTCACGTGACCTTTTGTCATTATTTCTTGATTGTTAATATACAGCGCCTGAATAGTTTTTATAAATGTAAGCGGGCGTTATTTTTATACCCGAAATCTTCTTTACTTTTAAGTCGCGTAAGTTTTGTCGAGATGAGATTCCTGTAATCTCTGTTATTCCAAAAGCCTTTTAAAGCTTTCAATCTTTCAAGTTGCCCCAGCATTTTATCGCTTATGAAATGACAAGGCGATGGCATTAATTTTCCGTCCGCAATATTCAGCAACAAAACTCCTCGCTTGATGTATTTTATGTATCGGCGTTTGCATTTTTTACTGATTTCTCACGCTACCGTGCAATGATGGTAAAATCACTAATTCTGGATTTGCGACGCATGCTTTTGTGTAGGGTTACCCTAGATTTGGTTGAATGTCGTGTGTAATCATTACCGACCTTTGACACCGTCTGCTCGCCGGACTGAACTTTGGGCGGTTTCCGGGTTTACATGGAGCAGATTTTTGCTTGTATTTAGGTGACCAGCGTAAATGTCGAGGTTAATGTCAGAGGTAATTATGTCAGAGGTTAAATGTCAGAGGTTAAATGTCAGGGAGGTAAATGTCGAGTTTATAATGTCGTAGGTAAAATGTTTCAGAGGTAAAAGATGTCAGAGGTAATAATGTAGAGGTTAAATGTCAGAGCGTAAATGTCAGAGGCTAAAATGTCAGAGGTAAAATGTCAGATGTTATAATTCGCAGGGTAAAATGTCAGGTAATGTCGAGGTAAATGTCAGATGCTACAAATGTCAGAGGTATATGTCAGAGGTAATATGTCAGCAGGTTAAAAATGTCAGCAGGTAATTGTCGGGTATCATGTCGAGGTAAACAATGTCCGAGGTAAAATGTCGAAAGATACCTTTTTACGTAGCTTTTGTTAAGAATATTGGTCTGCTGCCCTCGTTATCCTGATTTTTTGCGCTTTTGTCCTTTTCATACGACGCGCACGTACATGGGTTAGAGAGTTTTCAGGATGGGTGTGGCGCTCGGATATTTTTTTTTGGACCGCCGTCCTATGAAGTTTTTTCCCGACTGGCCCCCCTCCATTTAGACATGTCCTAAAAGGTTTTTTTTTTTTTTTTTTTTTGGTGTTTTGCCGCATTTTCAGAGTCTCTTTTGCCCGATTTTGTAAAGCCTTTCTTCCTTTATACATTTACAGCGTTTTTGTATTAGTGCCTAACAAGCATGGTGTCATCTTGTTACATTGGATCCGCGCGGGGCCCCTTGTGCCATTGGCCCGTACCGCATCGTGCAACGACTACATTGTAGGTCTAGATCGACATTCTTAAAAAAAAGTACTCTACTTTCATTGCACAGGGTACGAAATATTTACGAGTTCTTAGGCGATGTTGGCAGGATTGGTTACTTCATGGTTTGTCATAGTACCTCTTTTCTAACGAGCGACCGTAGCTGCGTGTATGCCTTCGGTTGAACACCACACACCACCCCACACCACACCACCCACCCACCACCCAACACAACCCCACACACACCACAATCACGTTATGGTTAGTTCCTTTTACAATTTACATATTTTATTTTAGAGCAGCATATTGTCTATTTTACACGATTTAGCGGGGGTTTTCATAAGTGGGTGTTCATTGCTCGGCGTGGCTGGCACGGCGGGAAACGATGGCGGGTCCATTCCCGCCAATGCGCGGTACTCCTACCATCGGAGAGGTTTACAACACTGTACACTGTAAGGCTCCCATCCGTCATGTTTTTCGTCATTATTTTGTATCATTAATTGACGAAAATGTGATTTTGTTATTGGGGCATTAACCCTCACAGACCTTTGGTTGGCACAACTTTTCGAACAAAGAATTTGATCGTTATGTCTTTACTGAAAGAATTAATAATTTCTGCGAATTTACAATGGGGATGGGCCCACTGGCCTGCGTCATTAAAGCCGGTTTGAAATGTCTTGTGAAGCTTTTCACTTTTACAGTTTGGGTGGGAAATTCCAGGCTGTCACTGCCGCTGTATGGATTCTTTCGTTCAGTTTCAACATTCAATGGCTAACCGCTACTACACATTCCACAGGAAGTGCGCGCTTTCAGTCTGACGATGCTGGCCGCGTCTTGTTCGCTATGGTCAGGGGTGCATGCAAAATGGGGGCGGGGAGGCAGGGGGCTGCCGCCCTTTTTTTGAAGTTATGGAAATACGTGGATTTTACGCTTTTTTTAAACTAAAAAAAATCGCTCCCTATTGTTAATGCTTGAATGGCCATTTTTTTCCTTTATCTTTGGCTGGCAAAAAAAAGGTTTTTGATTGTCGTGGTCCATTTGCCCCTTCCCGACCCCCTCCCCGTTTGTCGGATGCTGTTTACTTGTATGTGGCTAGTATTTTGGGCGGCGCGGGCAAATTTTTCCCGATTTTTTCGCCCTTCGTAAGATCTTACCCTGGCGCCGCCCCTACCATGATCTATTTGGGGAATCGTTTCTGAAGTCGGGTGTTACAAGTTCGGTAGTACATCGTAGGGATAATGGAAGTGATAGTCTAATAAAGCGAGGAGTATTTTTTTCGTAATATGCAACAGTTTGAGACAAGTCTAACGCGGTACGCGGGTGAGGGGGGCTGTTTGGGCGTGTTCTACACCTTTTTCCCCGCGCATCACCCCTTTGTCCGCGATCCCCCCATTTTTCGGTAAAAGGGGGTGTTGAAATGTGAAACACTCGAAACCTGGTAAAGAAATGTTGTGATTTTATTTGGGCTTGGATTGGGAATACACTTCGTCCCTCCCCTGCCCCCCCCCCCGACGCGAGTATTCGGCGGCTGGCGTGACCGCGATAAATTGTGGACCTGGGATTTGGAGGAGAAAAATTATTTTGGCGACTAATCCCCCCGCTGAGCGAGTTTTCGGAGGTTAGTAACCCTAAATTAGCCATATATTGAGCCAATCTGTGAAAAAATTTAAAAGAAGCTAATTTCAACTGATTTTGGTAGGTATGGGTATGGACAACTACCAAAAAAAAAGAAGGGGAGATAGGGGCTGGGGAAACTTTTTTATCGGAGGTCAAAGGTCATTGACCTTTGCCAAAATAGCTATGATTCTTGTATGAATCATATTTCATCACCAGAATATGGTATATAGGTAAAATTGGTGTCAAAATGCGCAGAATTAAAAATGGAAGAAGACTTAAAATAAAAATTAACTCTTTTCATCAAATCTTGACCTCCAAAAATGAGGTCAAAGGTCAAAAATTGTCATTTTTATCACATAAAATGGCATATGAATCATATTTCATCACCAGAATATGGTATACAGTTAAAATTGGTGTCAAAATGCGCAGAATCAAAAAAGGAAGAAGACTTGAATTAAAAGTTAACTCTTTGCGTCAAATCTTGACCCTTTAAAATGAGGTTAAAGGTCAAAAATTGTCATTTTATCCCATAAAATGAAATATGAATTGTATTTCAATATGGTGTAGAGATGATATTGGTGTCAAAATGTGCAGAATTAAAAAATAATAAAAATCAACTCGTTGGATGGTGGAAGATAGGGAGAGGGAAATGGTCTAATGGGTTCAAAGGTCATTAACCATGGACTTAAACAATATAAATTGTATCTCAGCAATAGCATAATGGCTTTAGTTGTCAGAATGCGTGGAATTATGCAAGAAAATGAGATATTAAATTTGGTGTCAATATAGCATACAAAAGGGAAAAAGGTTTCTAAATTGCCCTTGGGGGGGTCTTATGACATTGACCCAGCCTAAAGCCATGTCCACACGATCGGACATAAGTTGCTTGTGACCGGGCATAACTTATGTCGGTAATAGCGTCGGATATAAAGTTGCTGTGTAAACGATTGTCGGGCATAACTCTATCGGATATAGCACGACTTAAACCCAACGATTTATATCCGAAGAAGACCAGATATAAGTCCGGTAATAAGTTATACCCGGTAATAACAAAATACGTGTGGACGGTTGGCGGACATAACTCCGACCTTGAAAGGGCAATTACTCTTTGCGAAGACAACTTCATTGTTTACCAATTCACATTTCACGCAATTTGGGTCAGAGGTTACGACCCGATAGCACCTTGACTACGTCATTTCCTGTCTGCTATTACCGATAAAGACGTGTCGGGCATAAGTTTTGTCGGGTATAAGTGTTAATACCGACACGTGTGGACGCGTTGGTGTATCAATGGATTTTTTTTTATACCCGACAAAGATATACCCAGTAATAACTGCCTTTGTGAACGCAACTTAAAACACTAGGCCCTACCTATTAATCATGCCTCATCAACACACATGGTATATGTATGACCTTGTATGGTCTTGGTATAAAAATGCACATAAGTAATTGAACTGGAAGGAGAGTCAAATGTCTTCGACCTTGTCCATCTCAGCAACAACATATGGTGTATGTCAAGCATTGTTTTGACTTGATGTCAAAATCCACAACATTACATTGCAAGTAGAACAAATTTAAAATATTTAAAGATTTTGTCATTGATTTGCACGTCAAAAAACATCTATATGAATGAAATCAGCTGAAATCATATCCAATGTGAAGATTAATATAAATAAACACCTCTCATAGAGACTTGGGGTGAAATATTGAGTTTTGGTGAAAATCTGGACGGTTAAACTTCATCCTTTTTCAAATTGCTCAGGAGCAATTTCAAAACATCTGCGACGTCAAACATGCACGTGCCGTTCCAAAATTGTCCGATCAGCCGTTAGCCAATGGTC
>JZLH01S0079354.1:8061-18647 GCA_001188425.1 Eucidaris tribuloides | reverse complement strand
TGTGTTGTGTGTTTTGTGTGTTTGTGTGTGTGTGTTGTGTGGTCTGTCTGTGTATGTGGCGCTGTGTGTGTGTGTGCGTGTGTGTGTGCTGTGGGTGTGCGCGCGTGTCTGTCTGTGTGTGTATGTGCGTGTGTGTGCGTGTGCGTGCGGTGTGTGCGTGGTGTGTGTTTGTGTGTGTGTGTGTGTTCGTGTGCGTGTGTGTGTGTGTGTGTGTGTGTGTGTGTGTTGTGTGTGAGAGTGTGTGTGTGTGTGTTGTGTGTGGTGTGTGTGTGTAGTGTGTGTGTGTGTGGTGTGTGAGTTTGTGTGTGTGTGTGTGTGTGTGTGTGTGTGTGTGTGTGTGTGTGTGGGTGTGTGTGTGTGTGTGGTGTGTGTGTGTGTGTGTGTGTGTGCGGCGCGCACGCGCGCGTTTGAACGTGCGTTATGATCGACCCCTCTGCCGGGCCCTCTGGACAGCAAATCATACCCCAGGTGTGAAGACGTACGTCACTGCCCTATCGCGTCATTTACTCATCGTAATGTCACACATAACAAAGTGGTCACACACAGATGATGGTCATAAGGCATGCATGCAGGGTATTTATACTGTGTAATGTAAGCAGGACGTGACGAGCTCCCTGCAGGGCCCGTACCTACCGGGGGGGTGTGGGGGGGGTGTGACACCCCCACTGATCTGGATATATGATCGGTAAATCTGGCGCTGCCGTCGCGGAAAATGAAAAAAAAGGGCGTGAGAAAAAAAAGAAGGGAAGCGAGAAAGAAAAAAAGAGAAATGAAAGGGAAAAGACGGAAGAAAGCGGAAAAGAAGAGGAAGAAGAAAGGGAATAGGAAAAGAGAGGAGAGAAAAGAAAGGAGGAAAAGAGGAGGAAAGAAAGAAAAAAGAGAGGAAAGGAAAAAAAGAAAATGAAAGAAGAAAAGAAGAAAAGGGAGAGAAGGAAGAAAAAACATCACTAGCGCTAGCCAAAGGGGGAGGGGCAGGGGGACAATTTGCCCCTCCAATAATGCATATTCCGAGTTCTTGTCGCGTACATATAGACATTTTGTACCGCACGCGAAATGTCTCAAGCTACCGACGAAAATAATCCAAGAAATGGCCACTTTCTTGAAGGCTAAAACGCCAATTTTTTTCAAACTCGCTCGCATAACGGACCAAGATTTGCTGTTGACGGTGCTTTGCCGGTAATTTGTAAGTCTATGATCTAACGTCACGTCGTCAGTAATAGAAAGAGAACCACGTCATCTTGTACGAAAAATGTCTCAAGTACTAGAAAAAATAGCAGAAATGGCAGTTTTTGAGGCTGTTAAAAAAACGCAAAATTCTTCAAACTGCGCTCGCGTCTTGCTGCTGCATAACGGCCAAGATTTTGTTGGACGGTGCTTTGCGATGATTTGTCATCATTTTATAATAACGTCATAGTCGTTTCGTAAAGAGAACGACGTCATTCTTTTACCGACAAAATGTCTCAAGTACCGACAAAAACAAGCCAAGAAATGGTACTTTTTGAAGTTAAAACGCAAAATTTTCAACTACTCTGCTCGCCTCTGCTCGCCTCGCATAACGACCAACATTTTTGTTGACGGCTGTTTGTCCGGTAATATTAAGCTTTGTCGCGCTAATGTATTATCATAGCGTCTTGTCGTCGTAATAGAACAGAGAACCACGTCATCTTGTGCTCAACACAAAATGTCCCAATAACAAAAAACAAAAATCATGCAATAAATTGAATTTCTTATGTAAAAATGCGAAAAATTTTTCAAACTCGCTCAGCTCCTACTCGCTCGCAAATTAACTCATACTTTATAAACTTTCCTTTTTACCCACAAATTGTCAGTCATAATGGTATGCATAATAAAAGAAGGGGAAATGTTATTGAATATTTAAGAATGAAAAACAGAAACCGTATGAAAATGAATCACACGGCATTGAAAAAGGCTTCAGAAAAGCAATGTTTGTCAAACATAATGACCTCTGTATAGATTTCAAAAGGAGAGGAACTTCAAGCCACGAACTATTAAATTAGAATGGCCGTCTAATCAATATTGGTATTATAGTTTGCCCCCCTACCATTTGTTCACCTGCGAAATCACATTTTTCCGATACATAGAGAGAATAAATTTATATAACCCTGAAAGACAAGCGTATCCTGACGCCTTGAAAAACTGCATGCTTGTTTAGGCGCTCGTCGCTTTGCTTCCTCGCGCATAAAAAAAATCAAATTTTCATGTAAATGATTAAATCTGTTATGCTCTCTCTCTCGCTCGCGCTCCTCAAATAATCAACATTGCACACCTTTTGCAAGACAAAAAGCAGAGGCAATCATGCCATTCCTTCACGTGAATCATGGCGCTGAAACAACACCTTTTCAAGGCCAAAATGTTCAAATTTTGACCCTGGGAAACGGACCTGGGAGGGGGAAAGGACCCTCCGACCCCTCCCCAATTGTGTCACAAAACAACATTCGCAACAAACCTTGCACAGAAATTCCAATTAGTATTCCTTGCATAAAAATTAGCCGCTGAAAAACGCACATTTTCAAGGTAAAAAATGTAAATTTTCTCTCCCTGGGCAGGGGACCCCCCTCCCAGACCCTCCCCAATTTAACGCCATATCAACAATTGCCAAAATTTTGCTACAAACGCAAAGCAGACAAAAAAAGGACAATTATTGACAAAATTGAAAAAAATTGAAAAATGGCCGCCTGAAACACACCTTTTCAAGGCAAAATATCAAATTTCTTTCACCCTGGCAGGGGAACCCCCTCCCAGACCCTCCCCAATTCCATTATCAATCAACAATCGCTACACCTTTTTGCACTCCAGCAAAAATACAAGATTTATGTGCTTATTTCAAATGGAGAATGAAATTGTTAACAAGGTGTAAGAGGGGTGCAGTAAAAATTGATTAGGATACATAATTGAACATACCCAGAGCTTTATACGGTTGTAATGTATAGACGTTTGCCGTCGGTAATTTGCGGAAAAAATTGTCGGTAATTAGGCTCTTACACCCCCCCACTCAAAAAGGTCTAGGTACGCCCCTGGCTCCCTGATAATTATACTTATGTACCCAACGAGAGCACTACTGTTAAACATAATACGAGTACGGAATATTACCGTGTTGGATTGGAATTGGTTTTGCTATCGTACGTACAAGTTTGGTGTTAAGGTCAATCGATGACAGTGGACCTACCCAGCCGTCAAACTACATGTATGGGGCAATAGGCCTACAGGGCAAAAGGTGATCCTGGATCACATAGGTACATGTAGTAGGTGTAGTACCATGAACCTACTACTCGAGTAGAAACCATCATTATACTCACTTGCACTCAGTCCGACCCTTGGCTATGGGCGATATGGCACGGACATCAACAATATTACAAGAATTCAGCCGTGAACAAATCCCGAGAAGAAACACCCGAAATAGAACAATATTCAGCTTGAGCTTACTCCGTGTGTCCAAGCAGCTTCACATACATGGTGAATTGTGTATATATGCACGTCCCGTTTAAGACGGGCGGCGCCGACGGGGGGGGGGAGAGCAGGGGGCGCCCCTCCCCCATATCAAAATAATGAAAATAACGGAGATTCACCGTTTTTGAAAATGGCGCCCCCTGCCCCCTGCCCCCCCCCCCCCAACGCGCTTGTCGGATGATGTTTGGCTTGTAATTTGGCAAGTACATTTTTGGGGTGGCAAAAATTTTCCGCGACATATTTTTCGCCCCTCCTATATTACAGATCGGGCCACATCACCGAAATTGTGACGGTGCAAATCGCACCCCACCCCTACCCTACCCCCACCCTACAGGCTGTTATGCTGACACGTATGTGTTTGCTTTGTTCATATACCACTTAGTTGCAGTTTGGCATTTAGTGTAGTTCTGTTTCAGTATGGACATTTTGGTTGCCATATGATCCATCCCATTGGCATTCTATTTTCCCTATCATTCCTTGATCAAGGGGCCTGTTTCATAAAGCTGTTTGTTAAGTTACGCATGCATGACTTTACGAACAACTGGAATATGAAGTGCCAAGCAAAATGCCAATAGTCTTCATGTCATTTCAAGAAAGTGTGATTAATGTCAATTAGATTTTACCCCAAAATAAAGTTTGCATTAAAATGCTTGTTAAATGGTTGTTAAGAGTACGAATGTTTGCATAATTATGTTTGAACATAAACAGAGTTGATTTGAATAGTTTAAGAATCACATTTGGCTTGCCATATTTCAAGTCGTTCGTATAGTCATGCGTAACTGACGAACAGCTTCATGAAACAGGCCCCAGGTGTGGTCATCCATTACGTCCCCACACCTGATTATCATGTTCAACATTCATTATTATGTAACCATGAGTTCTCCACCTATGATCCTATTTAGTTTTGACTGGTTATCTTATTGAGTAGGGTTCTTACATTATAGTTGCCTCTTCCATTCTCTCCCTTTCTTGGTTGATTGTGTTTTACGGTATTTCAAGAGTGAATATTTATACTTTTGTATGCACATCGTGTTACTGCATTTTGTGAGGGCAAAGCAGTCATGGTTTAAATCAGAGAATTAACATTTCTTCTTCTTGTTTAGTTCACTTATTTTTGCCGTTTTTTCGTCTCCTGGGTTATGTTGCAGTTGCGGTATGTTTGAGTTGAGAATGATTTCTGTTCTGTGGCAGCATTCTTCAAACACAACACCTCGCGGTTCTCCAGTACTCCATCTCGCTCTATATCAAATTGTATATCAAGCGAAATACAGACAAACCAAACAGCAAAACAAATACAAGACCGAGATCATTGCCTTATCTGATATTTGCACTTAACAGAGTGACTGAAGGATCTAAAAATATCACACTTCTCTGATTTCATGTGAAACGAGCCAATGGTTTTCAAGTTAGAGACAAATAAAGGTTAGGGCCCTTCTGCCGGGAACATTTGCTAGGCAAGCGACGAGTTGTCCTGGTATAGGCCTATAGTGTGTAATTATCGATTATGTGCTTTGCGTGTAAACCACTTGCGTAATTTACACATGCATATATTATATCTGATATATAACCTCTTACACCTATCTCCTGTTCTCCTTTTAGTAAAATTTAGGGCAAGTGATAGGGGGCGTGTTTCAATACAAGTTGTATGCCTGATAGGGAATTTACTGTCCTAACATGGAGGTAGAAGAGAGTTCTACCTCCATGGTCCTAAAAAGAAACGCATTTTTGCGTTATATTTTTACAACATTTATTCACGAAATTAAAAAGTTTTGAAGTTGAACAATTCTGGCTGATCAGGAGAAATAATTTCGATTAATTATTTGACGTTAAAAGGATTGCATATTTTGATTCAGAAGTGTAAAATGTTGGTGGTAATTTAGGGTCACATGTCGGGTATATTATCAACTTCCGCTTCATGTGTGAGCTGTACCGCCGACAGACAAGCCGTATTCACACAGAAATAATGCGCGTGAGTTTTTATTGGATGTTGACCGAAAACTTCTGACCAATCAAAATCAAGAATGTGAGTTTGTGTCTCCTATACTACAGTACAGCGGAAAGGGCATGGACCGATTCATTGTTCATTGCTGTCAATGGTTTTAAAGCCCTAAAGGACCCGCCGCTGCGAAGCAGTGGGTTCTAAAGTTGTAACAGTACTTACAGTGTCGACAGTGTATTTCCCCGGGGGGGGGGGGGGTCACTCTCCATACGGTCTGCTACGCACCCGTGTCCAAAAACCTCGGAAATGTACCCTAAACGGCGTAACCAACATAACCAAATTTGCAACCCTAAATGGTGTAACACATAAGAAAAGCTACCCTAAGTGGCGTAACTCCCAGGAAATACACTAATTCTGATACCCTAAGTGGCATAAACAATAAAATTAACCGGTATGATACCCTATCCCAGGGTCCTTCTCATCTAAAACATTATTGTACATTGCACAACCCGATAAGGTTCACTTAACAGTTCATAAATAATTTTCCAAATTATCAAACGTTCATTTTGGAGATGTTATGAGATCCACTAAAAAATTGCACCCCTGAATGGCGTAATCCACATAACCAAATTAGCAACCCTAAATGGCTTGACATGTGAGAAATGGCAGCCCTAAAAGGCGATTGCCGGCGAATGGTGCTGAAAAAGCTACCCTTTTCCCCAAAGACGTCGACGACGCCCGTGGGCTGGAAAAGGTACCCTTCTCGACGCTTTTTCTGGACTCGGGTGCGTAGCAGGCTGTGTGGAGAGCGACCCCGGGTGTATTTTTTGTTCGCAAGGGTCTCCTTTTCAACAAGATAATTAAAAAAAAACGTTGCAATTATATCCATAAAAACAACCCTGAGGAGACGGACAAAACTATGGACATGCCCCGCGCTGGTATGCCGTATTCTAAAAGTGAAAGATAACCGTGGAAAAGAATTCTCTTATCAATTTCACGTCCTGACTACAATTTTTTGACTATACGACGCCATTACCACAATGCTTTGCGCACGCTGGCGATGCCAGAACCAACCCGTCGACGATCAAGTTTTTTACCCAAACAATTGATAATAAAAAATGCCGATTACAAAGTTTTTGTTTTTTTTACTGCCAGTTTTTATTTTCATTTCGTTCTTAACAGAAAAAATAAACACAAGTAACTTGGAAAAATCAAGTGTGATGTCACTTGAAATTGACAGCCTGACGAAACTCATCACAAAATGTTAAACGTGATGAATATCCAAGTTTTTATCTTTTTCTATTAAGAACTAAAAAAAATACAAACTGGTATACTAAAAAACCTGAAATATAATCAACATTTTTTTATTATCAATTGTTTGGGTAAAAAACTTAGATCGTTGACGGGTTGGTTCTTATAAATTAAAAAAAAAATTACCCGCGTCGCCAGCGTGCGCAAAGCATTGTGGTAGCGTCGTATAGTTAAGAAATTCTAGTCAGGACGTGAAATTGATAAGAAAATTCATTTCCACGGTAAACTTTCACTTTTAGAATGCAGCATACGAGCGCAGGGCATGTTTGTCGGTCTCCTCGGGGTTATTTTTATGGATATAATTTCAACGTTTTTTAATTATCTTGTTGCAAAGGAGACCCTCGCGAACAAAAAAATACAGTGTCGACACTGTAAGTACTATTACAACTTAAGGACCCACTGCTTCCCAGCGGCGGGTCCTTTAGGGCCAATGGCGTTACTGCCTTCCTGGCTGTCAGCAGACGATTAATGTCAGTTCTTTTGATAACCATCCCTCATTATCTTCGTAGAACAGGAGGCACCAAGTGATATGATTTATCTTTGATTTGTTTATGTAATTTACATAGTGAAATTTGATGTAAAGGATTTGTATGTTGTTGATTTATCAATAAAAACATTAAAAAAAAAACTTTTAGTCGAAGAGTAAAAAACAGATTGACAGAACAATGTAAATAATTCGCAACTACTGAGAAAAATATAGGCCTACGTCGTGCGGCTGGCAGAGGTCGTTAGCAAATGCTCTAAAGAGAAGGGCATTAACAGTAAATTGCCTCCAATTTTAAACCCATAGGGGCAATTCCATGAATTATTGGACACATCACAAATTATATATAAATTGCTCTATCTCAAATCATATTACATTTCAATAATTTGAATAGGTGTGAATCATGAAGAAACAATTTGGGACATCATTTCTGCTCTAAATTTTACATCTTCAACTGCACCCTCTAGGAGAATCAGAACCATCTGAATAAATCTCAGTTTTATGAAAAATTATCATTTATTCTGCAGTTTTTTCCATGCCAACAGCCTCTTCTCATGGTTTTGAAAGTAATAAAATCCCACATATGCATACTAAATCTGAAAAAGACATGAATAAACGCAAATTTGTTTGGAAGGACAAAAGGCTAACCGTAACGTAACTAATCATGTTTTTGGTGTGGTAGTTAAAAATGAAAAGATTTTTATCAATAAGTTATATAGCAAATGACTTATCAAGACACCAGAAATAGCATGAATACCACAGTTTGTTTCAGTTGAAAACAGGTCGACAAAACTATGCGGACAAAGACTTGTCATTTTTCCCATGTCCTCTTTATGTAACGTATCTAACCATAATTAAAGTTCTTGTTATTACCCACTAAAACATATTTCATGATTTTGCTTGATGTTGTTAAGTAGGTGCCAGTCGAGAGAACTGACAGTACCAAAGCAGGAAAATAATATCAAAGCATATTCATGTAAGAGCCAAATGTTAGGTAAAGTTTGTCATAAAGTGTAACGTAACTAATCATGGAATTGCCTATAGGCTTATTCCTTATTTTCGCCTTACGTACTGATAGAATGATCTAAAAGATCACAATACTTTGATTTCATATGAAATAAGCCAATGGTTGTCACGTGACTAGCAATTTAATGTTTTAACGCCCTTCTGCTTAGAGCATTTGCTAACGACCTTCTGCCAGCCGCACGACAAATTATTATTTTCAAGTTGGAGTTAAGACCCTTCTGCCGTGAACAAATGCTAGGGCCCTTCTGCGGACATAGTGGCGTAACTACGGGGGGCACGTGCCCCCCCCCCCAATCGGCCGGCAAAAAAGAAAAAAAAACGAAGGAAAGAAAGGAAAGAAAGAAAAAAGAAAAAGAAAACTGAGGCGAAGCGAGCTAGAAATTGTGCTTGTAGTGCACCTTTTGAAATAGTCATTCAGCGTAATAAGTACTACTCGTTTTTTAACCTTTACTTACAACTGTATATTCAATAATTTTGTTGTTTTTGTTCTGGTTCTAGTCCTGGTCATGTACTGCATAAACTCCGCTGGATGTAACATGCAGGCGCAAGTCGACTGTTGATATTAATTTTGAAAGTAACCCCCCACCCCCACCCCACTCCCCGTGGAATCATTTTCCCCTTCAACATCTGTCGCTGGTAGAATTGCTTCTTTTATTAACCAGCGATAGCGCAGGCAATTTTTCCGATACACTTTTCAAAATCAAACAATTTTGTGCAGAAATTTTTCCTCCAAAATTCATCACCCACCTGGCACACCTTTTGCGTGTTCCATTTTGCATTCCTGTAAAATTCAATTTCGCCACTGAGTGCCCTTGTAACGCATTTAATTCAAATCGGATAGAGGGGTTATATGACATGAATAAACACTTCTATAATTATGTTTGTATGCATATTGTAGTATGAATTATTTCAAATTACCAGGACCGTAGCTGGGGGGGGGGTGCGTTCAAGAGAATGTATTTCTATAATGGGTTTTTGATTATTCTTGAATGTAGGCCCTTTTAGTAAATTTCACGAAACAGTGATGACAGGGGTCAAAAAAGTGTCATAAAACCGCTAGAACCCTTGAGCTTCAGGGGGCTCCGCCCCCTGATCCCCGACATATTACCGCCATGTTTTGGAAAATCACCTGCTAGCAGTTCATAATACAAAGTTTATACCGTGGAAGTGCAAAACAGTTCCTTAGGGGGTGGAGGTGTTTTGTTTTGTCGACTTTAAATGTCCATTTCAAAAACAAAAGTGTTATCAAAAGGTCACAATAAGCTTATAAAACCGATCGAACTCATGCTCGAGCTTCAGCTTCAGGGGGCTCCGCCCCCTGACCCCCGACAAATCACCACCACGTTTGAAAAGTGACCTGTCATCGGCATTTCAGACTACAAAATTCATAACTTCAAATGAATTGTAAAAATGGGATGGTTTAGTTACATGTATTGTTGACTGTCCATTTCAAAGAAAAATAGTGTTAGCAGAGAGACAAAATATCCTAATAAAACTGCTTGAAGCCGTTAGAGTCAGGGGGTGGAACCCCCTGATTCCCACTCGGACGGGGACCCTACTTGGAATTCTATAAGGTGGACCCCTGGAACCCATCCATTAGGATGGTCAGCCCTCCCCCCTGCCATAGGTCCGTTGTCTTTACTTATGCGCACCCCCTCCTTTAAAATATCACGGGTACGGGCCTGCAAAACGCATTTTTCTTCTTGGAATTTCAAAGTTTTCCAAACCGCTCGCTCGCTACGCTCGCTCGCGGAATTGCCTTTTCACCACTAATGACACACATATACAAAAAAATATTCCATGTGTAATATGAAACTGCTAGAAGCCGTGAGCTTCAGGGAGCGGAGCTCCGTTACTTCCACCAGGGACGGGGGCCCTACTTGGAATTCTATAAGGGTGGACCCTGGAACCCATCCATTAGGATGGTCTGTCCTCCCACCCCCCCCCCCCACTGGCGTACAGATGGGGGTTTTGGGGGTGCGCTTGACCCCCACATGAAATTTGATCATGAGTCAGAGAAGCTTATATAAATAAATGTCTTCTTTCATTCATGAATTGATACAGATTTCGTAAATTTTGTATTTTATAATCATATTTTCCATAACTATTTCTATATATCCATGTGAACAGAACCGTTTATGACACGCAGTCCTTACATTGACTCACTGATAACATGTAAACATGATACAGACAAATTTTGCAATCTATGTATATAAATGATCACAATATCATTTTCCCCACTGGGATCGATATTTTTCATAAGTATTTGTACACTTGTGACTGTTCATTAAGTGAGCTAAATACTGAGTACAACAATAGTACGGAGTATGCTTTAGTTTAATTCCAAGACTCGTTTCA
>JZLH01S0079343.1:21919-34403 GCA_001188425.1 Eucidaris tribuloides | reverse complement strand
GGGAAAACGGTGTAAAAATATATGCAAGAAGTCACGAAAATATGCGTTAAAGAACAATCGAGATGATATTTTTAATGACGGGTTTTGCCCCCCCTCCCCCAGTATTTCAGGCCATAATCAAACAAAGCCGGAAAGGATTTATCATGATATGCATAAAAATTTGAAATTTATATGGGGATACTAACATTTTGCCTTTAAAAAAAAATGATATATTGAGTACAGAACATGCAATCAGCCCAGAATGATGACACAGGGCCTTGCCAACTTATACATACAACTGTATTTGTTTTGTACATCGATAAAGTCGTTGCCTAAAAAAGAAGAAAGAAGAAAAGAAGAAAGAAGAAGAAGAAGAAGAAGAAGAAGAAGAAGAGAAGAGAGAAGAAAGCAAGGAAGAAGAAGAAGAAGAAGAAGATAACATGTTGTTTTCGAGCAGTGAGAACCTCTCTCATTGGGAAGGGTTGGATTCCGTGTTATCACGACAACTCCTGCGCGAGCGACAACTCCTCGGATGACGTCTCTGACAGAGCGTTTTGAGATTTTATTTATCGATGCCTCCACCGTCGATATAGCCTATTCGGCCACCAGCCCGCGTACCTCAACAAATTTCCTTTCTTCTTTCCAATTACATAATTTGCCATACGGGGGGGGGCGCGGGCGCAGACTTTTGAAGGCTAGCCCCCCCAAAAAAAAAAGATTGCTCAAGACCCCCACCCCACCCCCAAATTTTTTTTCTGAGGAAAAATGTTTTTACAATGAAAATGTTAATAAACACCCCTTTGCCATGTGTTGATAATTTTTACATGTAATTCTTATCCCTAACCCCCCGCGCCTGAGTGACTTGACTTTTCGGCGGCTGGGATGACCGAGAAAAATTTTGGACCTCGAATTCATGAAAAATCGTTCGTCCCTACCCCCTTCCTCCTTCGCTAAGCGACTTTTCAGCGGCTGGGATGACCGAAAAAAAAAATTGGACCTAGGATTTGGCCGCGGATGAAGCCCCCCAGTAGCCCCCTAAAGATTTCGCTCTATATAGAATCGCGCCCGGTCCCAAAGCAGGCTGCTTCATAGTTTTATGCATGTTTCCAATCAATGTGACAAATCAAATTAATGAGAGGATGGGGGAGGGGGAGCAGCACTGTGCACCCCTCCCCCCAAAACGACTGGAATTTTGTTTTCAAAACGCAGAATTCGGGCAAAACGGCACAATATTGAGACAGTTGAAAAATTTGGCAAATTTGTAAAAAAAAAAGAACAAAATTTTAATTTTCAAATCAAATACACCTTGTTCTTTTCTTTAAAAAATACCTAGCTAACTGAGATGAAAAATATTGTTTCCAAGAAGCTTTCCGAATTTTCCTTAAACTCCACAATTTCGTCATCAATATTCATAGCACTGAATGTTTTAAAATGATATGCAAAAAAATAATGTCCCATGCACCGTTATCGCAAATTTTTCACCATCCTAAAGTTCAAGATATCTCTATGACTACGCGTCTCATAGGTCAGAGCGCGCTCGCACTCGCGGACCCGCCGTTTCCGTGCAATCGACACGCTATTGTTCGCGACCTGCGCGCGCGTTACGCATAGTTGCATTGGAAATAATTATGGAGGGTGGACCCGTTGCGTGAGATAGATCTGTTGCTATTGGTTTGTAATTTCAACGTGAAAATTTCAGGTTGATATACATATTTAATATGGCAAAGTCAGAGTCAAGGAGAGGTAAGTAGTCAGGGTAGTGTTTTGGTATACCGATAGACTTTTGTGAGGTCAATAACACGATTTAACAACACAAATGTCAGCTTCACTTTGCTATCCTGCCGATACTTGGTCCCACGTATTTAGTTTGTTGTAGTCTACGTGCATCTATATTATAATTAAAGTAGACGGCCAAGAATGCATGACAAGAGGATCGCACACAGCCACACACAAAACACATACACAAACACACACACACACACAAACAAACAACAACAACAACATCTATTGCACTTATCTTTATTCAAGTGATTAACTAGTTTGTATTCCTGATTGCTTCAACTTCAATCATCAATGTCTGTCACGTGACATTTTCTAGTTTGAGCACTAGCACCGCCCGCGAGGAGTATAATGACCGGTCGTTACGGCGTCATTACACATGCGTGCGTATCTCGCAAGTCTCGATTAACACGTGAAGAAATGGCAACTGTATACGCATTCGCAGGGTGTTTCTTCTGCGCGTAGTTGATGAAGGGCTGCGTTGGACGCTTTGTGTCGACGTCGCATCGATTGCGTGCACACACATGCCGATATGCATAGCGAAATGGGCCGAGAAAGGCAATTATCAATCAACAAAGAAAAATATTTTCTTCATTAAAATTTCATTAAGTGTCATAACGTTGAATAAAACAAATATTGACTGTGATGTCGGTCTTTGCATCAAATTACCAGCCCTCGTTTGTCTTGAAAAGGATCATTCTTCCCTCGACGAAAATAATCCTTTTCAAGACAACCTCGGGCTGGTAATTTGATGCAATGACCTCCACCCAGTCATTATTTGTATAATACACTTGGCACCCCTTATTTGTGGGTGCACAGACCACAGTCTCAGACCTGTGTGTGTGATTCTTATTCTTGGCCAAAAAGTAAATTTCTGAATGCAGATTATTAGAATAGATTAATGTTAGTATTTCAATGAATCTATCTACTTAAAATCAAACAATTTATGTTCAGTTAATTTTTTAACAATTTGTTAATGTTAATTAATGAAGCTGAGATCTAATGTTAAAGCCCAAGTTTAGTTTTGGGGATTTTTTTTTTTATTTGAAAACTTTATGCCCAAAGGTTCATTATCCCAGCAATTTAAAGATCTGAATGTCTTTAGTTTTTTTTAAATTAATTATTGAAAATTATCGGGGGGGGGGGGGGGGGGGGTTAGGGACCCCGAGATTTTTCGAACTATATTTTACATAGCATCAGGGGAGTTATAAGTGTTTAAGTTAAAATGAGTTATACATGCTACTCATCTAGAAAGAAGCAGACTACTGATTTCATATTTATTAGTCCTAAATGTTTTAAAACCATGGTTACATACCAGCAAGTATTAATCTCTGTGGTTCTGTTCAGTGATAGAAAATAATAGTTTTTTTTGACAAAAATATTGTTTGTCAAATTTTATGTTTTGTTTTGCATGACAATATTTAGATTAATTCTGAATCATGGAATCCGTAGAATCCGTGATGGGCAGTCATGACTGAACCGTCACTGTGGTACACAAGGATCTATCTGCCAGTAGAATCAAAGATTATGTGACCCACAGCGCACTTACAGTCACAGGTTCAAACGAAGTTATGTGGACCAACAATGTTTCAGGTGGACACCCATAGATTGATACAGTATACCCTTGTGGAACACATGGTGGCAATACTTCCATGTATGGAATAAGTCTTGACTTGAAGCTGTGTTTTTGCCAAAATTTTTGTCAAAATGTAATTTGCAATTTTTATTAAATGAACGAGAATCAAATAGACTTATTATGAAAATGTGACAACATGACTTTAACTTTATTTAGGAACCCGCATATTCATTATTGTCTAATGGATATTGCGCGGTCCCCCTTTTGTCCAGATTGCTCAAAAAATTTTACTTGTGTAGGGTGGTACATTGCAATTTCGTCTCTCCATATAATTGAGTCATTTTGTTTTGGATGGATATTTTCTTAATTTTTTAACTACAGGAACACACCAACTCCTCGCTGTTCACCCGAGTACCTTATTCAGAGCACGGTCTCCTACAAAGGTCATATGTCATTGAAAAGCACGTTGTGGTGTGTGGGAGATGATGTGGCGCGCAATGTGTGGTGATTGTGAATATTATGGGGGTGAATGTGCAGCAAAATGGCGAGCATGAGCCCGCAAATTTCTGGTGTGGGGTTTTTTTTGGGGGGGGCGAGAGGTACGGGGACAAGGTTTTTAATTAAAAAAGAGAGATGCGCGAGAAGTAGGTATGGTGGAAATAGATATTTCCAGGGAGTTTTTTAAGTTAGAAGTGAAACAAATATGAAGAAAGGTCAACTACTTGTGTGTTCGAGGCAGCGGAAAAAAATACAACACAAACAAACACAGAATTTATCTTCTTAATCATCCTTCTTCATTTTATGGAATTTGGGGTAATTTTTTTCCTTTTGTATGTTCCCTAGTTTAAAGGCATTGTATTAAACAATGACTTCAGTTTAAAAAAATTTGAGCTGCATGATTCCCCATGCTATCATGTCTCTATACGGTCTACAAATATGAAAGCTCTGAGAAAAAATTGAAGTTTAAAACGATCATTTTACAGTGCATGTAGACTGCTGTTGTTGCTGACTTTCCTTATCGCCATATTTTTATTTAATGTGCCAATTTGTATCTTGCACATATTGTACTTTAGTGACAGTCATAATGTTCCCGAACCTTTTTGTATTCTAGAGGTGTTTTCTGTCCATTAGAACACTGTCCGAATAATGATCAAAATAGCAAAAGTTCGACAATTTTTTAAACGGGTCTTCAACAGTGTTGTATCAGGTGTCTTTAAGGCAATTTTGGGCGGTACATTTTTTACACACCGTTGGCTTACGCGGAACCTGGAATCTGTTCCTGTGTTAACTCTAGCGATTTTTTCAGGAATCTTGGATGGCATGTGCGGTATGATGCCCAAAGTTTTCGCTTATGCGGATTTTTTCGCTAAGAATCGCGGAAACGGGGGTAGAAAGCGGAAAAACGCAGTTTAAAAAAATGCTAAAATAATGAACAAAAATCATAAATAGTGAATTGGGCAAGTAAATTTTTAGTAATTTTAATTATAAGTATACTCTTATTGGTTTCAACATGCATCGTGATTATCATTATCCCATACAAAATCGAGTCTAGGAATTGCTCAGGCTCAGTGGCGAACAGTAGGCAATCATTTTTCACTGTTTCATGATTTGAAATAAGAAAAGTCTTTTTTCTGAGTTTTCAATGAATTTTCAAATGGTATGAAATTTAGAAGCAGAGAGAGAATTGGCAGGTTTTGTAAAGCAGAAGAAAGCAGTTGATTTCACATTCTTAGAAAAGCCAGAAACTTTGGGCATTAGCAATGGGTTAATATGAATATTTCTACTGTTTTTCTGTGTCGTTGTGGTGCAAAATCCTTCAAAACAAGAACTTTTACTTACGCTGACACCTGTTTTATTTTTGTTCTTATCTCTTCACAGATTATGCGTTAAAACTGTTCAAAGGGCAATCAATCAAGCGCAAGGATGTGGTCGTAACCTCAATGTCCATTACAAGAAACTGCAATTGCTCCAAATGTATGTGACTTTATTATTCATTTCATGTAAGTAGACTCTCGTTATACCTAACTGCACTTGGGAGCAAAATTGATAAAATATACTTTTGTTTTTAACAAATGATTTGTTATTTATCAGGCTAGGTTTGCACAACACAATAAGTACAAGAAATTTTTTTGACACTTGGCAAGAAATATTTCTTTGTTATATTTTCAATGTCTTGCATAACGATGAGTTGACTGTATTACGAGATCACACGGCCGCGGTGGGGCAGGACCTCCGACGGACATGTGCTATGATAACACCTGTTATCATTGTAAAGCAGGCATCTTCTTTCACCTCCAGGAAGGCCCACAGCAGAACATATACTCATGGGCCGGTTATGGTGGATGAGTCTTTGAATTTGGAGATCCGTTATTATCCGACTTTGAAAATGCACCAAACCAATGCCACTTTAACCTATTCAGTATAGCCGTTTCACTGCTCTGAATGCCTGTGTACCCTTTGCCTTTTGCTGTACTGCTTCTAGTTTCTGTTTGTGATACTGTGCGCATCACTGCCCTGGAAGGTGTTTCAACGCCAGTCGGCCGGTGGGTGAACCGGTGCCGCCGGGCGGATTAAATTTTATAATGGGATTGGAAACTTAAATAGGCTATCCAATGATCGCGATTTCTGATTATAGAGTTTCTTTGAAGTTGATGTTAAGTCCTGAATACATTGGACTGCATGGATAGGTGAGTCCATTCTGTGTGTCCAGAGGATATAAGGACTTGTAAATATTTTGCTGAATTCGAAGCTACTTGTTAGATATAAGTCCATTTGCTTGTGTGACTGGCGCGACTGCATTCACTTGTAGATGGTTTATATCTTGAGGGTGTAATATAGTGAACTTCTTTGAGACGACGTTTGACTTAGACGGCAATTTGGTATCTTCTTGTTCAGTGTTTCCACCGAAGATTGGAGACATTCTTCGGAGTGACAGGGTATTTTAATGACCTCTGTTCGCGACTTTTAATTATCAGCAGATTATTCTTGTTAGTTTGTAGTCAAATTTATTAGTGGTTCAGATGATCAAGAAGCTTAATCGAATAATGAGAATTAGTTTCACGTGTACTGCAATGTTTATATACCCGTAACTACATTTGGGAGGCATTTTGTTGCACTCTCTCTTTGCGGGGCGCCTTATCAGCTGTATTGCTTTCTCATAGAGAATTATTCTCTTAAAATCAGGGATACTCTTGCTTGTTGCTATTGGTACTAGTGAAATCGATAGAGTGGTTGGTGTTTAGGTAATCTTTGCATGTCAATTTATAGTTAGCGTGTGTGGGGGACCAAAATAAGGCCCATATTAAGTGCCACCTCGCTGTGCCCTATTTGCCATTAGCCTACTTAGTAGTTTATGTATGGCTTCTTCAATGTTTGTTGGTAGCCAGTTAATCTTGTACTTAGAGTTTATTGTTTTCAGTGGAGACTTTACAACACGATATTTGTAATATCGGCAAGTATTTATCTCAAGGAACTTCGCATTATTTAGACTTATTATGATGAATGTGATTCACAGGTAAGCGGTTGAACTTGGTTGTAAAAGACTGAAAATCATATCTAGTCGTTTCGTGAGGTGACGGTCGAGCGAGAACGCGTTTTTACACGAATGCATAATCTGTCGTTTGATATGGCCAAAGGCGTCATTTGTGGCTTCGGCGCGCATTTAGCAACGGATAGATTTCTTGCATGGGCCATTAATCGATGTACTGTGAGCATATTGCCTCTCCACATTGTGCGGGTAAGGTTTCAAGTTCGGTAGTAGAATGTTTGAATAAAGTCAATTTTGTTGGAAGGCACTCAGTTTTAGCGGTCTTCTGGCGACGCGGCCTTGCGCAACGGATGAAATTTGCATATCTCGATGGGCTTCTGTAGTCGGGCTCTTGAGACGTATACTTCCGACAGCTCGTCAGGTAAAGGTTTTCAAGTGGTATTCTAGAATGGATATTGATATAAAAGGATCAATTTTTATTGCATTAATTTGGGTCCAAGAGGCAAATTTAGTGGCCTATCTGCAGGGGAATTTAGCAACGGTTAGAATTTCTGATGGGCATTCTGTACTCGTGAGACTATTCCCAATCGTGGATAAAGAGTTTTCAAGTCCCTAACTTTGCTGCTTATTAGTGATTTTATATCTGAATGTTTGAATAAATTGGCTGAGGGGAGCCTCGTTTTTGGCGCTCTGGGGTAGTTGATCGGAGTCCGTCTCTTGTGGACAACGGTATAATTTCTTTCTGATCAACTGCCCGATTATGATAGTCGAGTGGGGAGATCGAGCTCGTGGTGAAAAGGTTTCAAGTTGTATAGCTAGAATTGTTTGCAATAAAAGTGTCATTATTTTTGTCACCGTAAAGGTCCTCCAATTGGGTCTCAACGCCATACAGTATAGACTCCCGGCTCTAGACAAAGTGAGATATCTGTATATAGCTCAGTTACTCTTACACATTCTGTCATGCTGTATGTCAGTATTCGGTTATCTTGGTGGTTGAATATAACCCTTGGGTTGCCTCTATTCCATCAAAATGTGGAAGATTTTCTATTTTAGTGTTTGTTAGAGTCAGGGCGATCACAACGTCTTTCGCAGGTTAGCCGCTCCCTCGCACCCCTCCCTCCGTCAAAATATTATGTAACGATACTCGGTGGATGAAACTTAGCTGAAATTGGACATGAAATAGTGGAATATATACATGTGCCCATCAGTGTATTCCACGGCCGCGCTCCCCAGCCCGGGAGATGTTATCGTTTATTGAAAATTGAAGGCGATTTTATGTCAGGAGTAGGAAATATGTTTTGAAATCCATGTCAAAGAAGAGTTACGATTGGAACTGTGGAAAAAACACAATAGGCTGAATGTATTTGTCTCGTCGAAATTGTTTTCTCATTTTGTTCGTATCATTAACGAAATAATAATCTTCACATTTCCCAATGAAACTGGTAGTCAATGAACTAACAGAAGTGAGAGAGAGAGAAGAGAGGATTCCATGAACATATACTTGATATTGTCATACAATTCGACGTGTCACATTCATTTGAAATTATGATGGAATAGTTTATACTACAAACTGATGCTTTTGCCTTTTTTATTTTGTTAGTAGTATTTCGCAGGTGACGCGTATGCAAGGCTATAATATATATATATAAACCTACGACCTTCTTGATTCCAACGACGATGGAGCGGGCAAATGCGCCGGGAGGCACGGTTGCGAGTGTGCAGTGCACAATGCAACCTCAACGGGCCGCACTTACCTGCAAGCGGCCCACCCCGCGCAAGTACGCACGGTTGGCAGGACCAATGGCGGCGGCTAAGCTACTCGCTGCGATATTCGGAGATGAATATCGTCGTTGTCTTGAAAATCATAAAGCATAAATACATAATCTTCTGTTGCAATACGAAGTGACAATTTGGTTCAAATAATAGACAGGTTTGAGAATTATATAGGTACGCTGTTATCAGGAACTGAAATACCCACCCTTTTTTGCAGTAAAAAAAAAAGAGGTTATAATGTCGACACACTGTGTTGATAGCATTAAGATCGTGACCACCTCAGGTGTGTGTTGATACACCATCCTCTGTTTCCACGTTGATATGTTTGATTTGGGAAGTTAGGATATGTAGTGGCCCTTGTGATTATTTCCCACTGTGTTTCGTCGGTTGAAATATATGGTAAGATGTGGTTCGATTCTTCATAATATCACGCTGTGTCACTGTACTGTTCGCGGAACAAATAGCACTGATATTGAGAGTGTGTTTGACTGTTCTGCGGACGAACTGTGTTACTTCTGACAGGTCTATGTTGACCGTTCATGTGTGAGAAATGTATAAAGCAGTTAGGCGATATTTTCACGTAACACCGTTCTTGAAGCACTGCTTGACACTATGATGTAATCGGACTTTACGGACGGATACTGTATCCTCCAGCAAGAACACAGTTGCGCTATGTTGGATTAAGGAACGTCCCAGGCCTAAGCAAAGAAGGCTTTAGTCAGTTGATACCAGCATTTTCAAGTTTGCAGCAGTAGTCTTTTGTAGGACTACCTTATCAAAATGCTTTACTACAAATCTGTTTGATTAAGCTCTGTCTGAACACAGTGTCGGTCGCCTGTGGCTGAAACACTGTGATCGCATGTATGTGTGTGGTGTCGTGTGTGTGCGTGTGTTTGTGTGTGTGTGGTGTGTGTGTTGCTGTTTGGGAGATTTCGTATGTGATGTCTTTGTGTGGAAGTATTTTTTGGTTGTGTGTAGATTCATTTTAAACTAAATCTACAAGCTGTGTGTCACAAGACTGCACTTGTTTCGAGATGATGGCTTGACGGTGAGTGAGAAAATTGTGTCATCAAATGATCATTTGCTGTTGTGTGTGCCTGTAGGTGTGTGTATGGGGAAATATGAAGTGTGTTCCAGTGTGGGTTTAACACAAAGGTATTGAAGTAAGCGGTAGATGACAGTGTCTGTGTTACTGTGGATTTGGTCCTGTTGTTCGCTTTTTCGTTAGTGTTGTGACGATGTGTGTGTGATTTGAATGATATGTCGTGTCGGTGTGGTTGTCAAGTTCCAAGGTATGTATTAAGTATTTTTTTAAAGATCTTTTGCAGACGCATTGGGGCGATGCTGACAGCACATGTATTTAGAATCAATTTTGCTTGTGATGTTGTGATCCGGGACGGCAGCTTTCTTATTTGCGCTTTATGGTAGGTTTGCCTTGTTAAGGCAGTGTGTTGGATGCTCCGTCGCTCTGAAGAATGTGTTAGTTTAGTCGTTGAACTTGTGTGTGTTTGTGCGTTGGGCGTGTGTGGTAGATATGTAATTTGGGTCCAAGTCTGCAGGATTGTATGTACATTTACCTTTGTGTACCTGAACAGAATGTTCGTGTGAGTTGCTGTGCTTTTGTCCGCGCAAGAGATAAGAGGGGGGTGGTTGTTGTAGTTTTTGTGCTGTCTATGAATGGATGAAATTGCCGAAAGATTTCTTGTTCTTGTAATTTAATAGCTACAGTTCGAACTCGATGTTGTTGATAGCTGCGTCGTGTCGCGTTTGGGACCAGAGCATCCGATATAAGTGATATGGCCGGAAAAAAGATGTGTGATGGATAATGTACAACGACACAGTGTAGGGGGAGGTGTGTGTGTGCTAATTAATGCTCTATAAGTATTGTTGTGTTGTAGTGAAGACAACTGAATGAGCATGCACAAATTGCAGAGACCTCCACAATGATTATTATTTATTGATACCTGTACCAGCTGTTCTCTCGTGTGTGTACACTGTTCTGATGAAAGGTGTATCAATTCGAGCAATGGATATAAGTATATTGTTGGTGGAAACAGAGATCTTGTATATCGATGGCCGTATAACCGAGGCGCCCGAACTGTAGTCCAAAAACGCCGCTTTAGAGGTTATTCACTTTTAAGCTTTCACTTCACTTCGTGTTTGGACATACTTGATGATGTGCGTTTTCTAATGTTCTCTATCGATGTGGTTGTTGGGGTGCGTGTAGTCAGTTTGATTGTCGTGTGTGTGCATTAGTTACTGTATTCACTCGTCTCTGTGATTTTCTAGGTTTGTAGTGTAGCCCAGTCCTCCTACTTTCTATCACGTGGCGATGTAAGAATGTTTTTGTTACTCGAAGAAAAATTTGTGATTGAATATAGTGAGTTGAGCGGATAGGCCTAGAGACTTTAACTGCCGCTCTAACTCTTTTGTTATAGCGCTTTAGATTGTGTTTAATTGTGAATTTATACATTAGTATTTCTCCAAATGAGAAGTTTCGCCAAATTGTGTTGTTCCATATAAATGAATCGCGATATATAGCATAAGGAATAATTCTTTGATGCATGAACAAGTTCACGTGATTGTTCAATAGTCGGTCACACTATAACTCATAGTTCAATTCTATTACAAATTGTGCTCAGCGTTCAATTATTATTGTAGGCTTCAGAGGCATAATTAAACCCTTAATTATATCCTATATTCTGGTGAGAACCTATATGCACAGTTGGTTTCTGCTATGTGAACGCTAGCCGTTGCTATCATATTATCATAAGTTGTTTTAATCCTATTCTTTCGATAAAGTGCGTTCGTATGGAAAGTTTCTATAGATATACTCAATGTATTATTCCCATAAAGAAATATTGGTCTGGGACGCCAATGCTTGGATGTTTGCTTGTATCCAGTGTAGCCAATATTTGTGTGTTACATGATTCAGCCGCATTAAGATGTTTGTGATGATGTTTATAAATTGGTGTTACAATGATGTATATTTTATTATAATGTTTATACGTTAATGTACCTGTGTGAGATGATGTTCAACATGTTGCTTCAATCCAGCAAGTGATAAATGAATATATATTTATAAGATAATCTGCAGATATGTGTGCTCATAATACATAGTCAAATCAATTAGGTCTGCAAGTAAATATAGCACTAAATCTCAAACATTTATAGCCTTTGCTGGCCTCGCGTATTAGACAAATAAGTATTTTTGTCTTGTCACAGCAGGTAGGTAATCAAGTTAATGTCGGTAGCCATATCGATGCCTAGACCGGGGGATTTTTATGAAGAAGAGACAGGCTCTAATTCATCTAGAAAGGTAATCAAGGTTAGATGAAGAGGGCGGTTAGAATCTTCCATATAAATTGGTTCAGGTACATTTACATTTCATTAATACTTATCCAATTTGATTTTCAAACACAGTGTCAAGTGATTTTCTTCACCGGGTAAGCAATGTAATTATCTCTCAGCAGCTATGAAAATCTCTGGTATTTGTTTCTGTTTTCTAAGACTATCTGAGTAGTGAGGTGGAATAGTTCACCCGATTGACAATATCACTATTGTAGCCACGATTACCAATCGGATTATGACATCTTCATAAATTGCATGATTGCTTTCTGCGGATCTCACTTTTGACAGTTCGATTCAAAAGTTTGAGATTTCTGTTGCTTGTTGTTCCCCTGTCTATTCCTGTTTTCTTTTAATTTGGTGTGAGATGATTTGGAGGCGGTCATATGTGTGTCTGAAATTCAATGTACTGTCTGAATCCAATTGGCTTTTAGCTGGCGAAGGGATTATTTAAGTGGACTGCTCTAGCCCCGCTCTTTAACATCCGTCGGAGGTAGTTCAGAGCTGACTGATAAGGAGAGCTGATTCCTTTCACCTTCTGT
>JZLH01S0079338.1:21585-35250 GCA_001188425.1 Eucidaris tribuloides | reverse complement strand
CGGGAAAAATGCGGAACCTGGGTTTTGGCCGCGGGAAAACACCCCCCTTGGAAAAATCCTGCGTACGCCTATGGTAGTCATAAGTGCTGGTTGGTGGTAGTGGTATTGGTGGTGATAGTAGTGGGGTGATGGTATATTGGTTGTCATAATTATTGGGTGGTAGTATTGGTAGTAATAGTGGTGGGGGTGATAAAAGTAGTATGGGGAATGATAATAATGGCATGATAGTGGTGGTAGTAGTATCGGAAGTCACTGATATGTAGGCTGGTGGTGGTGGTAGTAGCATTGGTAATGACAGTGGTAGGTAGGGATGGTAGTAATAATTGTTGATAATGGTGGGGTGAGTGGCGGTAGTTCCAGTGGTAGTGATAGTGATGCTTAGGCAGGACGTCGATCCATGTTTCGATTGGGGCGGGGGGGAGGCAAAGTGGAAAAAATTGTCCAAAAATTTTCGACAAATTGTAATACATGAATTTTGAGCGCGAAGCGCACAGAAAATTGATAATTTTGTATATTTTAATGTATATTTTAATGTCATATTTTATATGGTTTTGATAGGCTTTCCCAATGCTTTTTAAAATAAATATAATTGCATTGCATATGATTGAATTTCAAATTGTCCAATTATTGGGGAGGGGTCAAATCGATATGGTTGGCCCCCCCCCTGCCTCATATTTTCATTGGCGGGCATCGCCCCCCCCCGATCGACGCTCTGCTTAGGATTATCGAGTGGGGTAGTCGCGTCGGTAGTGATAGTGGTGGAGTAATATTAGAAGTATTTTTGAAATAATGATTGTGGGGTGATGGTAGAGTATTGGAAGGGCCAGTGTGGGTTGGTGGTAGTATTTGTAGTGATGATGGTGCCCGGTGGTGATAGTGGTGGTGTGGTGGTGGTTATATTGATAGTGGTGGGGTGGTGGTAATAGTATTGGTAGTGATAGTTGTTGAAGGGTGGTGGTAGTGGTATTGGTATAGTACAATAGTGGTGTCGTGATGGTATTAGTTTTGGCAGTGGTAATTGTTGGGTAATGGTAAGAGCATTAGTTGTGATAGTGGTGGATTGATGGTAAAGAAGTTTTTAGAGTAATAATGTTCGAATGGTGGAGGTTGTGGTGATTATACAGTTCGGTTAACCTTAACGGCCTGCTATTACATCCTTTATTTTTCTTGGTAATTTCTTTCCCTC
The DNA here is from genome assembly GCA_001188425.1 of Eucidaris tribuloides. Lineage (NCBI taxonomy): Eukaryota > Metazoa > Echinodermata > Echinoidea > Cidaroida > Cidaridae > Eucidaris > Eucidaris tribuloides. Next base: position 34,064 of record JZLH01S0079338.1, on the reverse strand, counting down.
TTTCTCCATTCCCAGGTTTCGTAATAGGTGTAAACTGCCTCAGCGTTCGTCTCAGTCGCTCGGTCCAGATCGTTTTTACCATTTGCAAATGTCTCGGCTTGTTGACGATTATTGTCACCGGTCTCATCGAAATTTCGAGAGGTAAATTGTCATACCGGAATTAATATTAGAACAAACCTCGCCGTATTTTCGCAGTACTAGATATTTAACAAATGATATTGTTTAATATAATGCAGTTTTCTTCTAAAAATGTACTTTGATGGATTCTTTTACCCGATGTCCGCAGTTTGAGCAAAACTTGTATCAAGGGAAAAACAATACATGTATTGTTCATTTTCTTAATTACAGGAAGTACGTCCAGTTTTGAAAATGCTTTCGATACGGCGGGAATAAGTCTAAAGACATTTCCATTAGCGTTTTATTCAGGGCTTTACGCATATTCAGGATGGTAAGTGAATTTATTTCACCAGCAATGATGTATACAGAATAATGTACAGTAAGCCTTTACTTACAGATTTGAGATTAAAAAGACTGTTACGAACCAAGTGTTTGCTCCTGTGATTCTCAGGTACCACTTAATGGAGGTAATTGAGCCAGAAACATGTAGCTCTACTGCAGCAGCCTATACCGATGAACCTGTTAATTAATTTGTTAATTGTGCACTGCAAAAAGCCAGGTGTTAAATATGCAACACCAAGCTGATGTTAAATTTCTAGTGTTCATTTATGGTGTTACATTTACACCCATGGGTGTCACTTCAAAATCTAAAACGTTCTTTTAGGGGGTTAATTAGTTCCTGTTAATTCTTGTTAATGTTTAACTTCAACAAGAAGGATAAGAACTTCCCGCTAAACTACTTGATGTTGGAAAAAAAATTATGGAAAAAATTTCACCAAAGTAACACCGCTCCGACTTCAATAGAGAACCACACCGACAGGTGTTGAAACTATATACCATTGCAATTAACACCAGCGGTGTCAAATCAACACCATGCAGTGTCATTATTTAATTAACACCAGCGCAGCGTCACAAACATCACCAACTGTAGTGTCAAATTAATACCAAGAAGTGCCAAGTAATTACTTTTCTACACCATTACAGTGTAGTTTCAACACCTCTCGGTGTGGTCCTCTGTTGAAGTTGGAGCGGCGTTAAATTTAACACCCGTGGTTTTAAATCAAACACCGCTCTTTCTGCCTTTCACGAAGAGAAGCTTAGTTTCGATTCCCTCCACGTGCATTCTTGTCTTTCAGCAAGGCGATTTGTCCACATTGCTGCCTTGCAACTGGGAAAGAAATGGGCCCTTGGTAGAAACTGGTGTAATGATATTTGCAGTGCCATTTGCGAGAGCAGTTTTTGTAACTGAAGTGACTCTCCTGGGTAAATAAGACACTATTATCTAATCTTTTGATCAATTGATTGATTTACACTTAATATTGATTCATTTACGCATGTATTTATTCATTTTTTATCTATTTCTTTCTTTCTTCTTTTTTTTTTGCATTTTGTATTCATTCGTTTTGTAGGCAATATATGACGCAGGTAACTGAAGAAATCATTCGTCCGTCTAGGTAAAACTTTCTTGAATTCTACTTTCCCTTTCACTCATCCTATCGCGAAAAGAAATGTTAAGAATCACAAAGTTTAAAGGCAGTGGATCTCATTGGCAAACATCCCCGCAGACCAGGAAATGACAACCCATGCCCTTAGGCCATTGATGAAGGGCATGTCTGTGAAATCTGGGGGAGGGTAATTGCTTAGAATTTGACAAATGTGAAAGAAAAACAATAGCCGTTTCGTGTACGTTCTATGGTAGGATTTTTTTTTCTCGCGAGAAAAAATTCAAATCAGAGTCTAACGGTCACTATATTTCCACTAAAACTGAGTTTCTAGCTCCTAAATTTTGCTACAGGTTCCCAGATGGCATTTTCTTCTAAATGTCATTGTATTTACACAATGTTGCTTTTTAGGCATGCAAAAGAGATCCACTGCCTTTAAAGCGCTATCAACGCATGTCATATATGATGTGTGAGGCTGTAACCAAAACAACTTTGCTCAAATATTTCAGATCTGAATCCATTTTACGATTTTGTTTTCATTAAATCGTTTTATGAATATATTTGTGAATGGTGCACATCTGTAAGTGGTAATAAGGATGCACAATGCAGACGATAAAGTTTTCCTTAAATCGTTTTGTTAATACCTATTTTTCCATCTTGCGTAGTAATTTCTGCAATACAGAGGTTGAAGTCACATTTTAACCAAATTTGGCAAAACAATACAGTGAAGGAGTATAATTTGATTGTATCGAAGGGTTAAGACACTGTTTAATATTGCGTAAGGTAATTAGTCACTGAAGGTGAAGGGCCTGAAAAATCTTCAAGGAACTTTGAAGTATGATTAAATCGTAGAACAATGACCATAGATTAGCTAAGAAATATTACTTTGAACTTCCGAGGGAACACCCATAAAACGATTAATGTCTATAGATTAGGGGACCAAAATGGTTTTATGCATTTTACGCATGTAAACAATTTTCATAATGTAACTTTTCATCATGATTATCTGATGAAGGGATTATTAGGAAATAGATATGTATACATAACGACCAATTTTGAAATGACTTACCCTTTTAAATTCAGTTTTCATTCTCCTCATGGACAGAACGATTCCTTTGGCCATTATCATATCTATGATAATTGTTACGACTATCTATCTCTTGACGAATGTGGCATATCTGGCTGTGCTTTCACCACAAGAGATCGTGTCTTCAGGCGCCGTCGCTCTGGTACGTGCACACTTTGACCATATTGACGTCATTTGTTACGTAATAGTATACCAAAGGCAAATGTTTATGTTTTACAGGGGATTAACAAATTTCAGTGCTCATAATGGTTAATTGATTTCAATTTTTGTGTACATGTAAGTGGTTATATTGACATTACAACACAGGCCTACCAATTTGCGTATGGCCACAAATGCAAAGATTTTTTAATGTTTCGTTTTATTTTACAATTGTTATCTTGTTATAATTAGCTCAATGGCTTCCATATGTGACTACCAGTAATAATTGTGTGATACTTCTATTTCATGGATGAGTGCACCTTGATTGCTACTGGGACCGTATCAAAATTTGAATTTGTAAAATTGATAAATATAGATAATGAATACGTGCGACCATTTCATACTCAAACTGCAAACTAGAGTTTTCAGCTGTTGTTAAAAACATTGTCGTCTCCAAGACAATGTAAAGTATTATTTTTCTAGCAATAAAGTTTATGTATGCACATATCAACAGGACTTTGGTCAACGTGTTTTCGGCAGTTGGTGGTGGATCTTGAGTGCTGCTGTGGCATTTTCGTGCGTGGGGTCGCTAAACGGAAGTTCATTTAGTCTTTCGAGGTAGGATAATGATGATGATAATAATGATAATAATCATAATTAATACTACTACTACTACTACTACTACTACTACTACTACTGCTACTACTACTACTACTACTACTACTACTACTACTACTACTAATAATAATAATAATAATATAAATAACGTCTTATTTACACAGGGTAGCCACTTCAGTCAAAGAGACTGCTACCAGCGGGCACTGCATAACATAAATGTTATCATTACCCGCACATGAGTGTAATGTAAATTCCAAAACATCACTTAAATTATAATCATTGCCGTATGATTTTTTTTTTTTTATCATTCTGATTTCAATTTTGGTAACGATATCCCGAGGATTAAAGATAATGGAAATTATTTAATGTAAAAATCATGAACATTTGAAGAGTGTAAATGCATAGTTTTGGTTCGATGTAGGCAAGAGGATAGATCAGGGGGTGTCCTTTACGGGTATAAAGCTGACTGGGCAGGCAAGATTTTACGTTAACCAGGAAAAGGGAAGGTACCCTCTAAAAACAAAGGTGTGTTATAATATTGCTACTGTGCTTAATATCCTCCATGTCTATGGTCTTCCATTTATAGCACAACAACGTCTTACGATGTTTATTTGCAACCCCAATCTTTGAAATAAAATGCAGCGCTTTGGTTAAAGCCACTGGCTAACATTTACCACAGTTAAACAAATGTGAGCTACATAATCCTCCACGCTCCAGGTGTCTTTGATAAGGTCTAAAAATGAAGCCCTGGAAAAATTGTATTTCAAAATGAGGATTTAGTGCTTTATAAAAGTGAAAATCTACAAGCATTCAAATTGACCGGATTCACCTGCCCATTTCCTCCCAGAGACTAACTGTGTACAGATCTACGCTATTTTATCATCCACCGGAGTAGAAATTGCTTATTCATGCATAGGCTTGCCATTTGCAGCATAACTTTCCAAACTTTTGTATTCTAGGGTGTTTATTTGTCCATTTGAACACTGCTATGTAGCCCAGAGATCAAAATTTGACAATTTTTTAAATTGAAGCTCCACAATGTTAGCCTATCACTTTAATATAATGTTCGATCTTCTAATGCAATCAATAAATTTGCAGCCATTGGCAATTGTAGGTCGCGATTACATTATACACTAACCCCTTGGTGGCCAAGAGGATAGTTAATATTATTTTCTGTTCCATACGCTGCCTTCTTTCCATTAATAGATTTGTTCACAATTGTATTTCTTTTGTTTCTTTGGCAGAATGTTCTTTGCGGCGTCACGAAAGGGTCACATACCTGAAATTGTGTCCATGATCCATGTAGACTATAGAACGCCCGTTCCTGGCGCCGGATTAATAGTAAGTTCTCTGGGATGTTCGCATCTCATCGCGTCGCGTTAGGTTTGTCGAATTTGGAAGCAATTCTTGTTATGTTTTTGATGCATGGTGATTGTCAAAATATCATTGCATGAAGGTGTAAAAGGACTAACTGATGTGATCCATACTTATTTTGTTCATTTAAAGATGCCATGCCCATGCCAAAATGCTTCTACACCTGCAACATATCTAATGCGCCGATTGACGAGACGCGTACTTTAAGCACCATCATGACCATCAGTTCGTTTTGTACACCGATGCATTATTATGATTATGTGACACATTTTTATTCATGAGTGAAAATCTAATGTCGGAATCACAAATCCCCGGTCTTTGTGCAAAAATATCTGCCATAGTATGCGCATGCACAATGCAACAATTCGCTTTTACACGGCAATGTGTCGTGCTCTACAACGTGATAGAGACAGACAAAGAAGATAATCAGCTTTTGAGGCAGAGTTGCATACATTAAAAGTCACAATCTAATCAATCTTCCATTTTCTTAGTTTAATATCAGCTACCTGTATACTTGAAACTATAAAAAATAATAATAATTTTGTCTGAAATAAATATTTGTCATATTTAGCTCCAAGAATTCCACACATAGTATCTACAAAGAATTAAATGTTTCGTTTTTAATACAAAAAATACTTATACTTATCCTATAAGTTTAGTAGAATAATCGGCATTCCTATGCTTTCTTCTTTTCTAACCTTACAAATAGCTACCAATTTGCCTGATGATGCTAATAAGTGATGATATCAACAGTTTAGTCAATATTTTGAGTTTCACTCGTTGGATCTTCATCGCGTTGTCGTGCGCAATCATTCCATACTACAGATGGAAGCACCCCGAGTTAAAACGGCCATTCAAGGTGAGAAAGACATGTAGTTTCGGCAATTCACATCATATACAATATTCGGTTCGATTTTGGCTAATTCTACAATCACTGCGTTTCTTGATTGAAATAATTATCAATATGAGGTTCACCATAAAATTTGTTTAAAATCAAAAATATTCGGACCATAGACGATATATGATATTTTATTAGTCAGAAAATAAAACAAACATATAAGTAGAACATAAAACATTAGAAAGCTATTGAAATTTCATAAATACGAGGAAATGTGATAGACTTCTAAAGTCAACAGGAATGAATTCTAAAGACATATTGCTAATTGTGCTGGGAAGAAATTGTTGTATTCACTAAAAACAAGAGATCGTCAATATTAATGCCCCAAAACTAAACTTGGCCTTTTAAAGCGGAACCAAAAAGGTAAGAAAGAAGGAATAAGGAATTGTGCATTAAGTTCTTTAAATGCATGTTGAATGATATAATTATTATCTACTGGTATAATCAACTCCAAATTACAGGTGCCTCTTTTTGTCCCGGTAATCTTCGTGGCTTGTGCTGCATTTGTAGTGGGCATGTCCCTGTACAGCAGTCCGGTCGACTGCGGTATTGGACTTGGGATAACACTGGTAGGCGTACCGGTATATTACTTTGGCGTCTGGTGGAAGAACAAACCAAAGTGGCTGAATGATGGTTTAGGTGAGTGGGCACTGGCAAAATTAACAACGCCAATAAAGAATAAATCCAAAATGTCTTAATTGACGGTTTACAAACGCGTAGCCGTCTTGAATGAGTACTGATAGGATGGTTTAATGCCACAACGTTACACCTATAATTTAATTATTAAAATATCGATGTCTGGTCAAAAGTTTCTTCGGGTAGAATCCCTCATACGTGTCATTTGTGTTCGAGGCCAATTATATCTCTATTACTCTTATTTCACACGTGATGCGAACCCACGTCTATACCACTACTACTGACGATAATAATGAGCGTGTTTACATAATATGGTTTGCAATTGAGATTGTATCTTTATCTTCTTTACCTTACTCAACTCTAAAATTACACACCGTTAAAAAAATCTGAGCCGCATTGAATTTCCCCATGTTACCATGCTATTTAGATGAGGTACTAAAATGAAGCCCTGAAAAAACTGCTATTTCAAATGATTTTTAGTGCTTTAAAAAGTGAAAATCGTAAACTGACCAGATTCACTTGCCCATTTCCTCCATAGACTTACCTGTGTGTACACCTAGGTCGTTATAAAACTCGCCCGCCAGTTTTATTGGTTTATTCATCGTATAATTGCGATTGGGCCATGTGTACTTTTCCAAACTGTTGTATTCTTAGGGTGTTTATTGTGTCCATTTGAACACTACTATGTAGTCAGATATCAAGTTTAGACAATTTTAATTGAAGCTCCACAATGTTAGCCTATCACTTTAATGCACTCCTGTCTGCCTCGGTGCTTAGTGTGCATTCTATATATATTTTTTTCTCATGATGCAGATAAGGCGACGATATTTTTACAGCAGCTGCTGATGGTGGTGCCTCAGGAAGACGGGGTGGATCCCTCAAAATCGAGGATCTCGGTGTCATCTTAGTTATCACCTTAACATGGACAAGATTAGCATATTAGCATGGCCAGAGGCAGGCAGGGGTCAAAGCCCATCCCTCTCCATAATGATTACAATTTAAAATATATTACATTATGAATTTTATACTTTTTTCTACCCCTTCCATTTTAGGAGATAGGGGAATCTATTTTCTTAATATCAACCTAAAAAATAACAGTAACCAAAAATAAAGTAGCTCGTTGCTAGCCATCAAATTTAATCATCAAAAGACTTTAACTTTACTTAACACTTTACTCAACACTGGCTGTGCATGTATTAACCTTAAAAAGGCCGGGGGTTGTATCCACCCCCCCCCCCCGGACGTTATGTCCGCAACGTGCGAGACAGCCGCCGCTGGGTTTGGTGACTTTTTTTTTCGAATCTCGCGCATCTTTTGAGACCTAATTCGCGACGGCCGGGTACGCGGTTCCAAAGTTACTCAACTTTTTGTACTTGCATGTCACACCAAACATAGCTCAAAAATGTATAATCGTGTGTCATTTCAATGCAAATTGTGTTTGCAGCCCAAATTCATAAATGTATGATTATGTTTACTTTTACAGATTGAAATTAATTAATCTTATGTTGTTTATGATCGCAAAAGTGTCCTTGACAAATTTCATTGAAAAAAACAAAAAAGACAAAAGGTGAAAAAACAAAGAAATTCATCAGAGATTTAAAAAAAACAATGAATTACATAAGAAATCTATTTCAATTCCGATTTTTTTTCAAAATAGATTTGCTAAGAATGTTACAAGAAGTGCCTAGAACAAAAAATAACACAACACTTCGATCTCCTTACCGTCAATAAGTGCAGAACAAAGACATTTGTCAACAGATCCTTCTCCTATGCAGCACCCACCTTATGGAACTCTCTCCCTTCTTCTCTTCGCTCACAACCTAATCGTTTCAAGATTACAGCTCAAGACTCATCTTTTTTCTTGTTCAAATTAACCATTCGAATATACTTTTTTCAGTAGGAAAAGAAAGCACATTTATTAACATTGTATTTTGATTTCAATTGTTAATTATAGTAAATGTCATATCACGAGATTATGTAGTTAATGTAGTTTAATCCAGAATCAAAATTTGTATTTACGTTTTCTTGTAAAGCGCATTGATACGTCCCAGTGATGTGAAATGCGCTATATGAAAGCTGCGCATTATTATTATTATTATTGTTATTATTATTATTATTATTATTATTATTATTATTATTATTATTATTATTATTATTATTATTATTATTAATTATTATTATTATTTTTATTATTATTATTATTATTATTATTATTATTATTATTATTATTATCATCATTATTATTTCATTTTCACGATTTGCCTTCTTTACAACTATAGAGCCGGGACCAATCCATGGACCTAAGGCTCCATAGAGGGATGTCATCCATTTTAAAGGGGGTCACATTATAGATTGAGTGCACGAGTCCGGTCATGTAATGTTGAATGAATTACACTAGCCCAACAGAACTGACCCTGCTTGATCTCATTGCCCTGTTCTCTCCAGCATTTAAAACTTACGATAGGGCAGGTTTGGCCGGCACATTTACTCATCCAATGTGCTCTAATAAGACAAGCCTAACGCCTACAGCTACTCATTACCATGACTAGCCCCAACACCAATAAACTATGCAAATTCATTTCGTATAGACAATTTTCCGTAGATGGTGCCGTTCAAGAAGGGCAATTTTCTGGACAGTGTTGAGATCAATGTTGCCTGCGAATGCCAGATCGCTATACTTCCTCCATTTCCTCTCTCATGAGCCCAGAGCCCAATGATCACCAGTATTTGTTTCTGTCCTCATACCCACCATCCTGGCAAATTTCAATTTCGAGGTCTTTGCATACTGGACAGTTTTTTTCTGCTGACTTTCTATTGATGTGTTGATCCGAGGGCACTGTGCCACAGTCAATAATTTACACATCTGTTATCCTCTTGTCTTTGATAACAATATCAGGCTTGTTGGCTTCAGCTCCTGTCAGTTGGTTGGCATGTCCAGAGAATTGGTGACTTCATCAGTCTGTTACTCGTTGAGGGTTTGATGTTCATAAACCATTTTCTTCTCGGTGCCTTGATCTGTATCTTTTGCAAATTTTCCAGCCTGCAGGTAGCTGCTACCTTTGTGTGCCGGTGATTATACTCTGTTTTTGCCAATTTCTGGCGCATCCTGAGACAAGGTGGTGGAATGGTTTCATTTCAATATTCCACAGATCCTGCATTGTGGGCTGTGTTCCATCTTGATCTATGCGGCTGGCGATAATGCTCTTGTGGCTAAAACTTGATCTTGGGTTGCAATAATCAGGCCCTTCTGTCTCAGATTTCACGTCCAGAACTTCGAGCCATTGATGAGTCATTAACTGGTCCACATCAGCATTGTTGGTCTTTTGGGTACTTCCATGAAGTGCTTTGTTTTCCCAGTTATGTGTAGTTGCTGCTGGCCTAGTTTTCACCTTTGTCTTTATCGTTTTGCGAATGGCAGTAGTGACTCATTCTCTGAGGTGTTAGCTCTGGAAATTCGAAGCTCTTTCCTAATTTTGCAAGCTCTTTCTTGATGTGAATTACAAAGCTTTTCTTCCTGCCTTCTTTGCTTTACTATATTGGAGGAGTACATCCTCTGTCTCTTGTTAAGGTTGTCATTGAAGTCAATGTGGTGGTGGATTTGAAGGCTTGCTCAAGTTGGACCAGGCCCTCTTCGCTCCTGCAGTCTGGAGAGCGTATATATCTGTCAACATCGTTTTGAGTGATGCATGTGTCGTGTTCAGGTCAGCAGTTTGCCTGTCTTTGTTCATTCTTTTGAATCATCATGTTAGTTCCAGTTTTATGACATTGAAGCTATATGTTTAAGGTATGCTAGGGTGTTTAATAGCCCTTGGATTGTTATGCTGAATTGAGTCTCTTTCAGAACCATACGTACTCTTCCGTAGTACTCTCTTTTCGGATTTTTGTTTCATGGCGGAGTGTTGTAATGCCATCACCTTCTATTCCCCCAGGTACTTGTACGCAGGGGTGCCTTCTTGATCAAGCTCTTTGATTACAGAAAAAAATAAGCAGTATCAAGCTCCGAGGTACGGTATGTTTGGTGAGAGCCTACCATTTCTGAAAGTGGCCTTGGCAACATTTATCCGTTTCAAACTCATCTTCGATATCATCACTGAAAGTACCTTGACAATGTAAGCAGTCTTTTTGCTCGCTGTCATTCTTGGCATAATGTCTTCAAGGTCATCCATGTATGTAAGAGGTGGTTTAAGTTTGCATCTCTGATATTGTACCATACCCTGTCATTCAGTAGATTACTGAGAGGAGCTAATGCAAGACAGAAAAGTGTGTGAGAGTGAGTCGACTTGTGGAGATGCCACTTCTGATGTTACCAACACGAGATGTTAGTTGACGGCCATCTGGTATGTGGAGGGAAGGGTTGGTCTTCCATTCGTCAATGTTCTGCTGCAAATGAATCTTATGAATGGTTGGACCACTCTATATAGAATCTCCAAGGTCTCTTTTATCCATGAGTGTGCGTGGCACGGCTGTCAAATGCCTCTCTTGTAGTCGATCCTTGCTGGTTGACACGGTTCCTTTTCTTTGACTTTACTTCTTCCAGATGCTTATTTATGAGGAGTTGGTCCTTCGAGGGCCATAGCTGCCGCCTTTCTGCATCCTTTTTGCTCGCAACTGGCAACAGATTGGTTCTTCCAGGAAGGCGATATGTCCTGTCGCATGATTTATTATCATTATTATCATTATTATTTTTATTATTATTATTATTATCTATTATTATTATTACTACTTCTTAATTATTATCATTATTTACAGGTAAATTCTTATTTCATGCATTAAAATTAGCATCATTAATTATTGTCAAAATTACTTTCCACAGTAGATAACGCATACAGTGTTCTGTACATCTGCATCTGGGCGATGTGGCGTGCTCAATTTTCGGGCGCGATACTCGCTATATAGGGGGAGGGGTGTTGGAATCAACACCCCCCCCCTTGAGTGGGGTCTAAACGACTCCGGCTATTTTAGGTTAAACAAACGACTAGGATAAAAGAAATATTTCTGCAATTTTGGAGTAATATAATGAAATGCTGTGAATGCCAATCTTATATTCTCTCAGGCCTCGCGAGTGGGAATTATGATGTGTGTTAACCATGTGAGTTGTCTGATTATTATATCATCGAATAATGATATGAATTACGCCGCAATATAAAAAGGCGGCTAATTCAACGATAAAGTAAATGCAATGTCTTAAATGTCATTTAAAAAGGCACGTGCTTATTTACTAATGCTGATACTGTATTCTTGTATTTAAAGAATAATATGTCATGTATTTGTTTCATTGATAATATTGCTTATATTTATATGTCATATCCATGTAACAAAATGATTTCAATTTCTTTGGCATAAACATTGAAATCTGAAGAGTTTAATTAAAACTCAGTCATTACACCAAGTTACATGTCAACACTAAAATCTCTTGATCAGGGATCAAAAGGTGAATGTTTCAATGACGTTGTCTGACAAAGCGAAACTCTTCCTCTGAGAATAAGTCCTATCTATGTTCTAGCATATATAAGAATATTGTTGAATTCCAGATTTTGAACAGTTTTTTTTAATGTAATTGTTATATATTTTTTTTAGCTTGAATCTGAGTAACAACCATGTATTCTCTCGAACAATAACACCTCTCATTAAAAATTGGTATTGTTAATCTCTAACACTGTAAAAAATATTGGGTAAACTATACTGGATAAATCATAATTGGGTAACCTTTTCCCCAACTGTTTTGGCTACATCATTTACCCAAGCATGTGGTAAATATTTTTTTCACCCTATATTGGGAAAACCACTGAGCGAGAATGAAAGTTGGTGAAATAATTAAGGTAAATTGTAACACTGGGTTAAAAAAGTTAGTAAAATATCAAAACTGTTTTGCTTTCACGATTTACGCCAAGTATATTAATCTCTCTTTTTTACCCATGCCGGGGGAAAACACGATGTAATCGATCTCGCTGTATTGTGTGTAATAAACTTGTGTGCGTGCGTGTGGTTTGGGGGTGCGTATGTGGTGAAATGTGTGTTTGTGTGTTTGTGTGTGTGTGTGTGTGTTGTGTGTGGTGTGTGTGTGTGTGTGTGTGGTGCGTATGTGTGTGTGTGTGTGTGTGTGTGGATTGTTTGGTGTGTGTGTTGTGTGTGTGTGTGTGTGTGTGTGTGTGTGTGTGTGTGCTGATTA
>JZLH01S0079332.1:16345-28401 GCA_001188425.1 Eucidaris tribuloides | reverse complement strand
TGAGGTCATGTGTGTCATTTTTTGATGTTTTGGTGTGTTTTTCGCATATACAGAAGAGTTACTGTCACTGTGTTATTTCATATCTGTTGCTCAAAATATTTATGTTTCATCTATTAGGAACATATTCAAAACATTCTTTTGTTTTTCTTTATTTTGAAAGGAAAATGGCGCCCCAAAACAATAAAAAACAATAAAATATAGAAAATTCATTTTTTTCTTTGTTATTTTCTTTATTTCAATTAAATTATTAGATTATATAAGATTTGATGTATGAAAGTGTAATTTCCACAAAAAGGTGCCACCAGAATGATAGAAAAAATGATTTAATATGTTAATTTTAACTTTTGCCGTACATACCAACATGAATAGTAATTCATGCATATGTGCATTACATTATCACTGTAAGTGTTGTAACACAAAATATGAACCAAAACAGTCAAAGTTTACTCAAATACTCATTTTCTATCTAAAAGATACTGGATCTTGTATAATTATGATAAATTAATCACTTGTGAATGTATTACATGGATAGTTTAAAGACAAAAACATAGAAATATCCAACAATCCTTTTTTCTATGTATTTCATTATATTATGATAAATAGCCGCCCCCATGTGGTGACTTGAAAAAATTTTTGATGCATTTGCGTTTATGTAGAGTTTGAGTTATTTTACATGTGTGCCAAATTTGAGTTGATTGGACACAAAATCAAAGATTTATAGAGAGTTATTTTACATTTTAACACACACACACACACACAACACACACACACACACACACACACACACACAACACACACACACACACAACACAACACACACACACACACACCACACACACACCACACACACACACACACACACACACACACTACACACACACACACACCACACACACACACACCTCACACACACACACATATTAAACTATACTATCATGCAGTGGAGCTACTTGACAAAACGAGGCCATAACGCAGGAATTTCGCCCGAAATATTCAAAATTATTAAAGGAAAGTGCAAGCGTGGGGAGCGAAGCGGACCGATCCAGGAGCTTTGAGTTTTTTAGAATTAACTTTGGACATCTAATCATTTTAAAGGCATTTAGGAGAAATTCTCACTAATATAGCAATTTTATTCAATGATTAATTAATAAAAAAAAAAATTTCGAAAGTGTGGGGGGGGGGTGATTGTTACAGCATCCCCCGCTCGAAAAGTGGGGGGATATAACCCCCCACCCCCCCTCCGGGATTTACGCCAGTGCTCCTAAAAAGGACTAGTCCTCACTTCCTACAAAACACACATACATACCAGTGGCGACGAAATCCGTCGGGAATAGTTTTCGCTGGCAATTTCTTTTTTTTAAACGGCCAGATCGTGGCCAAAACAGCAGCGGGAAAAGTCGCCCTGTTTCGTTCGGAGAGGGAGTGGGGGGGGGGAGGGTGGCAGTGGAGGAAAACATTACAATCCATTATTTTTCATACTTTGACATAATAGGGCGGTCCGCCCCTGCAACAAACACCCCCCCCCCCCTTGTTCGCCACCCTGATTGAAAGACACATTTTCATCACGAACGCATGCGCGCACTACACTGGACACATATCACAGCTGACAACAACATACAAAACTTACTGTCATTTATTTTACAACACCTTTCAATTACTTGCCTTTAGGAGTCACGCTAACGTTTAAATTTTAATGATAATCTGAATTATTGGAGGCATTGTACCAGTATACATGTACATGTTTTGCATCAATGTCGTTACCTAGCCAGCGTCGTGGGCTCGTGTGTGGTGTGTGTGTAGGTGTGTGTGTGTGTGTGTGTGTGTGTGTGCTGTGTGTGTTGTGGTGGTGTGGGGTAGTGGGTGTGTGTGTGTGTGTGTGTGTGTGGTGTGTGTTGTGTGTGTGTGATTGTGTGTGTGTGTGTTTTTGTTTTTTGTGTGTGTGTGGTGTGTTTATGGTGTAATACGGCCGGTGGGAAGTCCGGGTTTTAATATTTCTCAATTATAAAAAAAACCACAAAAACATTGAGACGGTTCAAGTTGCATTTTTTCAGCGGCACTTGATACGCTATCGATCGCGTCTATCACAACGAGGGCGGGAAGTTGATGGTCCACAGGGGATCGCGATCACATTGCAGTTCAAATACACGAGTATTAGTGGTGCACACACAAGTAAAAAAAAAGGCTGTTGGGAGTTGGGCCTGTTGGCAGTAAGCCACAATGAAAAAAATTAGGGGTAACATTATCGCTTTTTGCCCCCCCCCCTCATCAAATAAACAACTTGAGTAATTATTACAAGAAATGTTACAAATCTATGTAAAAAAACAAAGTGCAAAGCCCCCCCCCCCCAAAAAAAAAAAAAAAAAAATAGGAAATAACAAAATTACAAATCATCAGGAGTACTATCAAAGCGCAAGTCTACTTTTGGCGAGTTTTTTTTTATTATTATTTGAAATATGCCCCAAAGGTCCATGACACCAATGGCCAGATTATGAATGTCATTCGCTTTCACCCCTTTTTTGGAGTCAATTACTGAAAAATCGGGGGGGGGGGGGATAACTAAGATTTTTCAACATATATAATACAATCTGTAGCATCCAAACCGGTATCTGAATTATAACTGAGCTAGAAATATTCAGACTCTGACCTTCAGAAGAAGAAGGAGAAGAAGAAAGGACAGAAGAACAGAGGAGGAGAAGAAAAAGAAAGAGATGAAGAAGAAGAGAAAGTGGAGGAGAAGAAGAAAGAAGATGAAGATGAAGGATAAGAAAGGAAGAGAACAGAAGAGAGAAGAAAAAAAAAACAGATGAGAGAAAGAAGAAGAAGAGAAGAAGTATGAAAAAATGAAGATGCAAAAAAGAAAGACGAGAGAAAGAACAGGAAAAGAATAAGAAGAAAAAAGTTAGAAGGAGAAGAGAAAGAATGAAGAAGAACAAGAAGAGAATTTTATACCAATCAAGAATCATGATGAAAGAATAAAAGGAAAGAAAGAGAGAAAGGATTCAGTAGAAAATAGACATGAAGAACAAAGAAAGATTAATGAAAGAATGAAAGTTTAAAAAAACAGAAAATGAAAACGTATATTCTACGCAGTGTTCTGAATCGAACATAAAATTTTGTTCCACATCGGTTAAATCATTAATCGCATCAAGTACGACGACTTCATGGTACGTAGGTTTAGCCAAGGCGTCTGAAGTTTCGCGCTGATTAAGAATCGATCGGCATTTTGCGTTGATATCTCGGATTTGCGCGCTCACTAATTGTAGCCGGTGGGTAATCGGCGAGTCCGCGGGAGTTAGGCATTCATTAGTATATTTGGCGTTGATAAGGCAAGCACCAGTTTCATCGAGTTCGCCGGTAATTCGCGGTAGTTCGCGTCAGTTACCAGTTCTATCGAGTTTTCGCGGGTGTTTCGCGGTATAGTCGGTTAGCACCAGTTCGCGTCAGACAGCGTTCTTTCGAGTTCGCCCCCCGGGGTAGTTCGCCGCGTAGTTCGCGTTTATCGGCCGTTCGCGTCAGCACAGTTTCTTATCGACGTTCGCGGATAGTTCGCGGTAGTTCGCGTTAGCGCAGTTCGCGTCAGCACCAGTTCTCATCGAGTGCAGCCGACCAACGAAAGTGGCGGGGTGTTTTGCGGAGTAGTTCGCGCTGATTAGTATTTGCAGTCCGGTTCGCGGTAGTTCGCGTAGATTCGCGGTTTAGCCGCCAGTTCGCGTCAGCACCAGTTTCTCATCGATGATTCGCGGCTTGTTCGCGTTGACGTCGCGGCAGACAGTTCGCGTAGTTCGCCGGTAGTTAGCGGCAGTTCGCGGAGTTCGCCGCTGATTATAGGACCCCCGGGTACCCAAATACTGCATCTATCGGTAGGGTCTGAATGGCCTATCACATTTTTCTAATGCGATACGTGTATGTATGTTCAATGCACAAATTCCCATTGGCTGTGTGCACAAGTCAAATAAATGGTCATACTTTTGTTGTCAAATCTTACCTTTTACAACCTTTAAAGTGTTTTCTGGGTAAAAGTGTCCTTGAATTTGGTTATCAAATTAAAGCTTATCATTTTGCTTGCCATCTTTTCCCAAATGGACTTTGGATATAATGACGTTGTTCACACCGGAAAAACAACACAAAACCTTCTCTGCTCCGTCAATTTCCACAGTATGGTGATCAAGATGAGTCCACAGTTACATGAAAAAATATTTCAAACCATGGGGACATCCCCTGTACACTTTTGTTTTTCTCATATCCAACAGGATAAACCCCCGCCAGGCTCTCCGAAGTACCCCTTGCCCTTCATCCTGTGGTGTTGCCAATGAAGCTATTATGGCAGTGTGAACAGGTCGTGTGATGTACATTTCTGTGCTTATCCCCAGGAAACATGCAAGAAAAAGACCCTAAATTTATCTGGACATATTTTTGATAGGAAACATTGGTTAGTTCCCAAATTTGACATGCCTTCCTCAGCTACAGGTTTACTAAAAATGCAAACAAAATAAATCTGAAGCGTACAAAATTCGGCGGAAAAATGAAAGTCTTTCAGACACCCTAATATCGGCATTCACATTCAGTCACTCATACTAGATTCTTAGATCTATCGTTAGTCTCATAGTAACACACCTACCGTGTACGTGGTCCTAAGGCTAAGCAGAGCTATATGGACCACATATGCCCAACACTGTCGACTGTAAAAACTAGCGATTTGTGACTGTGCAATGTAGAATCCATTATGAAGACGGGCGTCTGTTTGTTGTCAGTGGTTGTAGAGTCCTTCACTGTCCTTATTTTCATAATCATATCATATGATGTTTACTTTGGCCATATTAACTCTTTGTGTGCGGGACAGTGAAACCCGTGCGTGCGGAGTTTTTTTTTAAGAGCGCTCAGTAACGGGAAAGGAAATTTAATGGCCGACTTCAACTGGCTATAACTTTTCACAACATCGTTTTTAGGGAAAAAATGTAGTACAACAAAGGTGAAGTACATTTTGCAGACCTTCTGATTGCATAAGAGCTATTTGGAAATCTACATCTGGATTTAAAAAGTAATGCATAATTTCAACCAATGTACATGTAGTTCTAAGTGTCCTACTTGACAATATACGACTCCATTCAAATAATTCAAGAGGGTAAACCAAATCTACATATAGAAACCTGATTTGTTACAGTTTAGAGATGAGTCACCAGAGCTCAATGAATAGAGATAATGAAGAGATTATCAGTGAAAGGAGTGTCTTATTGTAATTGACTTTGAGTATTCTTTTCAAAGTTCACTTCCGTCTAATCCAGCGTTCTTTTGTATCACAGTGCCTTGATTGTATTTATCGATTTTTATGGTTCTTTTAGAATTTTACACAATACCCTGTACCTGAGGAATGTAAACAACACAAAATGAATGCCATTACCATTGGGACAATCAGTATAAATCGGGTGAATACAATCATTTCTACGTTTGAGCGTGAAATGCGAATCCCGCACGCTGCCGGGTGAGCATGAGTGCGAACTACGCGTGTAAAGAGTTAAAGCAACATATTCAGTATAATTTTGTAAAAGGCTGATTTTCAAGGCAATTTTGTATGCCACTGCTGTGTAAAAAGGCCACCCAAATACTTTGTGTACAAAACTAAGTATGGAAATGTTCCTGTTGTGCATAGTCATAGAAATTAGACTTGTCTAAGTTTAATTTCTAAAACAAAAATAATTTTGTTGGGAAAGATTTTTGTTTACAGTTGAATATAAATTTATCATTGCACCATGATGGAAGTGATCCGTAGACATACATGTAGTGAAGACTGGCTTTTACGATCGCTCGCAATAGCAGTTGCTTGGACTGCTGTTTGCTTTTTAAAGTTTGACTTAGAATCTATATCTAGTGACTTAGCATCTATATCTAGTTGTCTTTATTTGCTGCAAAGTTGACTCACCGATACATTCAACTGTCAGTGAAATCATGGACAACCTTCAAGTGGCTTTTGCTTGGTTGATGAGCGTGCATGCCTGTGCGTCCTAGGTCAGGCATTTGTATCAATGAGGTGCAGGTACGATTTCTGTGGTGCGCTATAGATGACCAGCAAGCTTCTTTATACATTGTACACATAATTTCTCTCCTTTACTTGTTTTTCCATCTTTATTTATATCTAACGTTAAAGGTACACCACCAACAATCCGCTACACAGTCTTGTGAGCTCCTTGCTTGTACACATGCACCCTCGATTCTGGTACTTCTACTAGTCTGCCGAGCCTGATGAGAAGGCATGTCAGAAGTTGAGGGCACAAGTAGTGGAGGTCTGTTGTGCTGCGTTTGCAGTGCATTAGGCAAGACCCCGACATTGCTCCCAGAAGAACAGTTTCACGTCTTTCCCAAAGATGCAGGCGTCAAGCAGTACTGGGTGGATTTTGTGCAGAAGATGGTGGATGCAGACTTTACCTGGTCTGAGGAGGCCAGAATTTGTAGCAGGCACTTCCTCCAAGACGCCTTCTACACTTCATGTATGATAAAGAAACAGCTGGGAATGAAATTCACCTATGAGCTAAAAACTCATGCGGTACCGTCCGTGATAGACCTGGATGATGGGGTAAGCAGGCTGCAGGCCTTCAACTAGTCCCTACTTTTCCTGCTTTTTTTGGAATGCCCTAAAAATACTTATTTCCTATTTTTTCCTTACTTTTTGCAAAAAAACACAAAAACTATGTGATAGGTTATTTCACCTGTTCATGAAGGAAAATTTGTTTCAGCAAATTTCTGCTTTTTTGTTAATTGTTAGAATTTTTTCCGCGTATTACGCATGTTTCCACTTTCTTCAGGGTAACTACTCCACACACTACTTATAAATATCCTACATGTAAGTCCGACTTGAGTTAAAGGCCTGGGTAAGCTTGTTCTTTGAGTTTGAATAGTCACTTTAGTCTTTTGACTGTGATACGTCATGGTCTCAGTAATTGCAACAAAATTCTGCATACTTTGTGGTGTGACTTTAAGGGTGATTAGTACTGAAAAGGTAACTTACCTTTCAGTTTTGGAGGGAATAAACTTGAAGGAATTCTTAGAGAAAAGATGTTCTCTAAAAGAAATGATTATCCTTTGTCCTTGCTTCATGGCATATGCCCTATTTGTATCCAAACTGACTGACTTCCATGTTAATATATTACATTTTTTAAAAAAATTAAAAACTGCTTTATGTCTTCAGCCATTCAACAGTTTACTAACAGTAGGGGCCTATGCATCCCCATCGTACAATTCACCCATTAATTAAATCTCAAATAGGCGACAGGCTTTTTCATTTTTGAATGTGATTTTAATAGCTTTTCTTGTCTGTGACCTGGAGGTTAACACTCTTTTTTATGTCTCCGCCCAACGAAGTTCGCCCGTTGGCAGGCATTATGTTTTCGGGTGTGCGTGGTCTCTGCGCGTTCGTGCGTCCGTGCGTACCGCGATCTCGTTACCGCCGCGATAACTTGAGAACCTCCTGATCGGATTTTGATGTAACTAGGACCAGTATGTACTATGAGCACCAATGAACTGATTAGATTTTGGAGCTGAAAGGTCAAAGGTCAAAGGTCACCGGGCCTAAAATATGTCTGATTCGGTCTCGTTACCGCGATAACTTGAGAGCGCTGTTCGGATTGTCATGTAAACTTGGATGAAGTATGTATTATGAGGCACCAATGAACTGATTAGATTTTGGAGCTGAAAAGTCAAAGGTCAAATGTCACGCGCCTAAAATATGTCTGATTTGGGCTCTTACCGCCGATAACTTGAAAACGGCCAGTTAATTTTTCATTTGTAACTTGGGTTAAGTATGTATTATGAGCCACCAATGAACTGATTGATTTTAGAGTTCAAAGGTCAAAGGTCAAAGGTCACCGGGCCTAAAATATCTGATTCGGGCTTGTTACCACGATAACTTGAGAGCGGCTGGTCGGGATTGTCATGTAACTTGAGTGAAGTATGCATTATAGGCACCCAATACTGATTAGGATTTGGACCTGAAAGGTCAAAGGTCAAAGTCACCGGGCCTAAAATATGTCTGATTTGGCTCGTTACCGTGAAAACTTGAGAAGGCAGTCAGATTTTCATGTAACTTGGTGAAGCATGTATTGTGAGCACCAATAACTGATTAGATTTTGGAGTTCAAGGTCAACAGGTCATCCGGGCCTTAAATATGTCTGATTTGGGCTCGTTACCACGATAACTTGAGATCGGCTCGTGTCAGGTGAAGTATGTATTATGAGGCACCAATGAACTGATTTAGATTTTGGAGCTGAAAGGTCAAAGGTCAAAGGTCACCGGCCTAATATATGTCTGATTTGGGCTCGTTACGCGATATCTTGAGAACGGCCTGTTGAATTTTCATGTAACTTGAGTGAGTGTGGTATTATAAGGCATCAATAAACTGATTTAGATTTGTGACCTGGAAAGGTCCAAAGGTCACCGGGCCCTAAAATATGTCTGATTTGGGCTCGTTACCATGATAACTGAGAACGGCCAGGTCAGATTTTTAATTGTACTTTGGTGAAGTATGTATTATGAGCACCAAAACTGATCAGATTTTGAGGCTCAAAGCCTCACCGGGCCGTAAATATGTCCTGATTTGGGCCTCTTACTGTGATAACTTGAGTATGACTGGTCCGATTTTGATGTAATTTGGGAGAAGTATCGTTAATATAAGGCACCAATTTACTGACTCGCGATTTTGGAGTTGAAGGTCAGAGATCAAAAGGTCACAAGGCCTCATGTCCGAATTGAGCTTATTGTCACGATAATTTAAGAACTGTTTAAATTTGGATTTTACTGTAACTTGGTCAAGGGTCACATGGGCTTATGCTTATTCATCTAATCGGTCTTGCTACCATGGTAGCTGGAAGCTTTCAAATTCCATCAATTGGATGGGAGTGCGGACTGCGGAGGCATACCCATCGATCTGTGCGCAGTCGAACTGCTCTAGTTTATGAGTGTTTTAAATGTGTGTTTTTGTGTCCATCCATCTGTCTGTCTGTGTTACTACAGGCAGATGGCCCCAGTGAGAACAGTCTGGTGCAAGTCAGGCAATATCTGAGGTTTGGGCTCTAGCAGTATGAACACAGTAAACGGTGATGTTGCTGCCGTCTCTGGCAGAAACGAAGTCGGTGTCTCCCAGGAGCTTGGTGAGATTGATGCAATGGCAGGAGGCATACTAGACCCATCACAAGCAAACATCAGCATGGCAGTAAAGCCTTTGGCAAGTGACAATCAGCCGTCAACACCCAACTATTTTTACGTTCAAGTTTTACCCAATATTGAGATGCCAGCCACGCAACAAAGCAGAATGCACCATGACACCCACATCCCAAAGGTTAGTAAATGATCACTGTAGTACCTGAAAACAACAGAAAACTTCATTTTTACCAAAACCTCTACACACGGTGTGTTGGCTCAGTTGGTAGAGCGTCCGCCTCACAACCGGGAGGTCGGGAGTTCAAACCCGGCCGCGTCAGACCAAAAGACGTTAAAAGATGGGAGTTGCTGCTGCCCTGTTTGGCGTTCAACGATTTTTAGGGATAGAGCAACGTCGATCTGGCACTGCTCAGTGGCTGCCGGGCCCACGATTAATTGGGCAAAATGAATTTTCGGTTGATTTCTGTTTGTGATTTCATTTCGAATAAAATATGGATTATTATTATTATTATTATTAATTAAGAATCATTATGGCTGACGAAAAGTAGCTAACACAGAAATCGATTTGTGGAACAATGTTAATTGTGAATGTTGCAACACTGTAAGGACCAGCAGTAGAAAATTCAAGTGTTTAACCCCTTGGGGATGATGGACTTGTACAGAAGCCCAGTACATCTCACACTCAGAGAAAAAAATGCTGCCACAAAAGCCCCCAAAATATACCAAACCTGTCATATAAAATGAGGTTATACTGCCTACAAATGGTTGCATCCCACCAAGTACACATTTTTACCACAGAATGAAGAAACTTGTCTCTGTTTGTGAGATTTACTCGGCTTCTATACAAGCACATCGTCCCCAAGGAGTTAAACTGCCAATCCTACAACTATGTTTTACATTTGAAGTGAATTATTCCCATATTATAATGCAAATGTAATATGCCTTGATTACTTTTACCTGAAAAACCAACAAAATGGGGAACTCTGATGAAAGATCCATGACTAACCAGGGCCCAATTCATAAAAGTTGATATCATGTCAACTTTGACATTATACTACAAATGTCAAAGTTGACATGATATCAACTTTTATGAAACTGGGCCCAGTACTCCTCCAGTGTATCTTTAAAGCCACTGGCTAACATTTACCACAGTTTAAAAAATGTGAGCTACATAATCCTCCACGCTCCAAGTGTCCTTGATGAGGTAAAAATGAAGCCGTGAAAAAACTGTATTTCAAAATGATGATTTAGTGCTTTAAAAAACTACAAGCATTCAAATTGACCGGATTCAACTGCCTATTTCCTCCTATAGACTTACTGTGTGCAGATCTAGGCTATTTTATCATCCACCGGAGTATAAATTGTTTATTCATGCATACCTTGCCATTTGCAGCATAACTTTCCAAACTTTTGTATTCTAGGGTGTTTATTTGTCCATTTGCACACTTCTACGTTGCTCAGATATCAAAGTTTGACAATTTTTTTAAATTGAAGCTCCACAATGTTAGCCTATCACTTTAAATTGAATCTTTTATGTATATGTTTTGATAGCATCTGCCGAGTGTGAAACGCAACGATAACCTGGATGCGGAGATAGACCTGGAGACGTTTTCCCTGGAGGCCCTTCTAGGCAGCTCTGGGGATGATGGATGGCTGGAGACATCAGAAGACATTCCTCCCAAGACAAAGAGGAAGGATCCTGAATGGCCAGTCAGTACCAAGAAGAAGTTCAAAGTGGTAAAAATAATTACACAGGGCGATGGTCTCTGTCCATGTTTCAGATGGGGGGGGGGTTTGCAAAAGTTAGAAAAATTTCAAATATTTTCGGCGTGCTCCATGGGCAAAATGGCAAAACAAAACTTTGTGGGAAGCGGGCCATGAAATTGAAAATTGTGTACTAGTATGTTGCGTACAATCCCAAAGTCAGAGTTTTTCTAGTGCCTTGCACAGCATTGAAACATATTTTTGCACTATATTCACAGTTGGCATATTTCCCGGATGCTGTCCGATATAAAATTGCCTTCTCGTGTACAAAGTCAATGGGGGAAATTTTTATTTCACGGACGATTGGGTGTGGGAAATATGATTCTGACCGGGAAATATGCCAACCCTGATTATATTTTATGAATTTTTCAAGTTGTCAGAATAATTTTTTTTGGAGGGGGGTGTGGCTGGGGAAACCAATATTTTCATTAGGGTCAAGTAATATGGCTCAATTTCAAATCCACTTCACGAGAACTGTTTTATCACACAATAAGCATTGTAGTGCTCATTAATATGTGTGTTTACAGGCTATGCTATGCCTAACTTGTTTGACAATATGGGGTCATAAATATAAACATATAGGCTGCATCTTTTACATCAAACATAATTATCACAAAAGATATCGAGTCTTTCTTAAGTAAATTAAAACCATAACAAAGTTAATGAGTTCATGTTCCAGTCAACCTGGAAGTCAGTAAAAACCTGGAAAATGAATTTTCCAGTCAGGAAAATGTCAAGAAATGTCCCATGAATTAGGGAAAAATCTGAAAATTTTTTGTTCGTACACCAATCCAAAATTTCTATATTCTTAAGTAGAGCAAGTCGCCCGGGTGCGGCCTCGTGCCAGTTGGCAGCCAAGCCAATGCTCTTGCATTCTTATATATGGTCAGCAAGCAAAGTGTTTTATCATACATGCATACGCGTACGCAGAGGGGGGGGGTGTTTGGGTGTTCCCAAACCCCCCCCCCTTTAGCCGAAGGGGGTGTTAAACACCCCCCAAACACCCCCCCTTTAGCCGAAGGGGGGGTGTTAAACACCCCCCAAACACCCCCCCTTTTTCACCCCGAAATCACCCCCCCTTTTTTTCACGATATCACCCCCCCTTTTTCGTAAAAAAGAGGGGTGTTTGAAAATGAGAAATAATT
>JZLH01S0079329.1:2726-18544 GCA_001188425.1 Eucidaris tribuloides | reverse complement strand
TACTTAGATTTTACTTGTTTCACCTTGGGTGAGCAAATATTAATCCCAGACGTACCGTTCACGGATAAATGGCAACTTCTAAAATGTCTCTTATTCCATAATTATGAGCATGAGTGTATTGGGCAACTTTTTACGTGTTAAAGTGGTCAGTTTTTGCAGTGATGTTATGAAAACAAAACGTATACCCAATGTTGTTGCAGTGGTGTTGTTTTAATTGATATGATGCAGTTAGACGAGGGACATGGAATATTTGTTATATTGTATGCAATTTTAAACCCATATCAGCTTCATTTATCGATTGTCCTGTACGGATCGAAAGGCCCAGTCCTCACAGGGTCGTGATTGCCACTTTTTTTCTTGTAATCCCACAATCTACAATATTTCAACCTTACAATAGATAACGAGGAAGGATCTATACGAGATTCGTTAATCGCTCATCAGAATGGAGAGCGAATTAATCATTAGACAACATTGAATGATGAATTTATGTACACGTGCGTCCAGCATCAGGAAGTTCGAAGTCCATGATTCCTCTGTTTCTGATATTTGCAATGTATTTATCAAACACTCGAAGACAGCAATTTAACGTGATCTTATCTGCACAGCGAACTTACATGTACATGTACTATCTCCAGCATTTCCTCACACAAAAAATTCATTATTTGAAAGGAGGGGAGAAGAGAAGGAAGGAAGAAAGACGGGGAAAGTAAGGTTTTATTGTGGTAAGGGCGTTTCTGCAGTAATTGACTAACTTCTGTATGAAAATGTGATTGATCCTTCAAGTCATGCATGAGTGAGCATGTATTAAAGGCAAAAATGTCACTTTTCAAAAGTCACAAGGGTCATTTTGGGGCATTTGTGATGCAGGATTTTGACAAATTCTGTTTCTGTTGAATGATTCAGTGCTATGTATGTTAATCATGTATCGTTTCACCTCCTTACACCTCTTTGAAAATTTATAAACAAAATATTCCATAATTATGAGCAGGAGTGCATGAACATCAGAGGTTGTTACCATGTCATGGTTCAGTGAGCACACTTTATACATATAGCAAAAAAATACCATTATTTAAAATTATTTTGGCATTAGAAGTGACTCCTGTGACTTTTGAAAAGTAGTATTTTTGCCTTTAATGCATGATCACTCATGTATGGCTTTATGGATTAATCTTATTTTCACACAGAGGTTAGTCAATGAGTGTAGAAATATTCCTGCCAAATTAGTTTTTATGCCTCCGCAACGAAGTTGCCGGAGGCATCATGTTTTCGGGTTGTCCGTCCGTCCGTCCGTCCGTCCGTCCGTCCGTTACCGGATCTCGTTACCGCGATAACGGAGCCCACATCGATTTGATAACTAGGTACGATAGTAGTACATGAGCCACCAATGAACTGAAATTGAGGCGAAAGGTCAAAGGTCAAAGGCATCCCGGCCGGAAATATGTCTGATTGGCTCGTTACCTGCATAACTTGCAAACGGCGGTCGATGTCATTAACTTGGGAAAGATTATAGAGCCACTCAATAATGATTAGATTTGGGGCGAAAGTCAAAGGCAAAGTCACCAGCGCCTAAATATCGATTTGCTGTTACCGCGAATAAACTGAGAACCCTGATCGGATATTGGATGACTAGACCGAGTATGTACTAACCACCAAATAACCTGAATTAAATTTTGAGTGGAAAGTCAAAGGTCAAAGGTCACCGGCCTAAATGTCTATTTGGTCGTACTGGAACTGAGAGCGCTCGGTCGATGTGATTAACTGGTGAATATGTATTATGAGCACCACTGAACGATTAGATTTGGGCTAAAGTCAAGTCCAAAAGTACCGGGCCTTAAATATCTGATTGGCTGTTACCGCGACAACTGAGAGCGGCTGTCGGATGTGATTTAACTTGGGTGAATATTATTTATGAGCACAATAAACTGATAGAATTGGGCTGAAAGGCAAAGGTCAAGGTCACCGTGCCTAAATATCTGATTGCTCGTTACCGCCATAACTTGAAACCGGCAGTTAATTTCCATTAACGTGAATAGTTATGAGCACCAATGATGATTAATCTGGATTCACAGTCAAAAGGTCAAAGGTCACCGGACCTAAAAATGTTATGATTGCTCGTTAAAAACGAGAATAAACTGAATTCTGGTCGGATTGTGATCAACTTGAGTGAAGTATTAAAGCACCAATAAACGATTTAGATTTGGATGAAAGTCAAAGTCACCCGGCCTAACAACTATTGGCTCATACTGTGATAACTTGAATATGACTTCACGATTGAGTACTTGAAAGACAATATAAGGCACCAATTACTGATCATGGAGTTTTAATGTCAAAGGTCACAGGCCCATTCCGAATTGACCATGTCCACGATAATTTAAGAACATGCTTTAAATTGATACTGTACTTGTCAAGGTCACATGGCTATGCTTCTTCACCTATTGGTCTTGCTACCATGGTAACTTGAAGCTTTTCAAATTACATCAATTGGATGGGAGTGCGGACTGCGGAGGCATACACATCGACTGCGCGCAGTCGAACTGCTCTAGTCTAAAACTTATTTTGTTAAAAAATTATGGTAGTTTGAATAAGAGGGTAGTTACTTTTTGTTGTTGTGTTTATTATAGCCTTTAGAAAAACACCATATACAATCTACCCAATGTCCAACTCGGAGAAAGCAGAGGGTGTGCCAGAATCTGGAGCAGTAGCAGCTGCTACAGAAACACCAACAGCGGAAGTTTCTTCAGAAACAGCTGCAGCAGCTACGGCCGATCCGGCATCGGCTACCGCTACAAACACATCAACATCTTCCTTGATTGAGGCATTCAAATCAACCAATCAGACAGCATTTATTGTGGGCTCCACGGGGGAGTGCGGGAAGGCTCTCGTCAGAGAACTTGCTCGGACGAAGATCTTTAGTAAAGTAATTCTGATTGGCAGAAGGGAGGTCAAACTAGAGGATGACGTCTTCAAAGACTTTGCCGTGGTAAGTTCAAGTGGTTAGTGAAATAACGGACGTTATAGCCTAGATTTTATTGATGATCTGTAAGCGCTAAATAAAATACCCCATTACAACCAGTGTGCGGAAGAATTTATAGCAACTGAACTTGTTGAAAAATAAAGAACTTTTGATATACAATGTCTTTGTCCGCTTGTATTTACCATTGTGAATTCACTTCATGAGAGTATATCATTGCAAAATGAAAGAGTTGCACGATATCCGTTAATGCTAAGTGCGATGACGCAAAAATAAATATTACGATTTCAAAGGAAATGCACTGTGAACTCGATCATGGTTTTATGCCTCCGCAACGAAATTGCCGGAGGCACCATCTTTTCTTGTTGTCCGTCCAAGCGTCCGTCCGTCCGTTACCATTTTTCGTTACCGCAATAACTTAAGAACAGCTGACCAGATTTTGATGCAATTAGGACCAAGTATGAAATTTGAGGCAGCAATGAACTAATTACATTTTGAAGTTAAAGGGTTAAAGTTCAAAGGTCACAGAGCCTAAGACATGTCTGATTTGGGCTCGTTACCGCAATAACCTAACAGAGACTGGTCAGATTTTAAAGGCAGGGGATCTCTTTTGCATTCCTAAAAATTAACATTGTGTAAATACAATGGCATTTAGAAGAAAATACCACCTGTGAATCTTTAGCAAAATATAGAAGCTCGAAACTCAGCTTTAGTGGAATTATAGTAACCTTTAGACTCTGATTTGATTTTTTTTTCTCGCGAGAAAACAATTCCTATCATAGAACGTACACTAAACGGCTATTGTTTTTCTTTCACATTTTTCAAATTCTATGTTATTACTGACACCCAAATTTCACAGACATGCCTTTCATCAATAGCCTAAGGGCATGGGCTATCTTTTCCTGGTCTGCGGGGATGTTTCCAAATGAGATCCGCTGCCTTTAATTTTACTTAGGTGAAGTATGTATTATAAGGCATCGATGAACTTAATAGATTTTGGAGTTGATCGGTCAAAGGTAACGAGGCCTAATACTTGTCCGATTTTGACCCGTTACTACAATAAATTGAGAACAGCTGCTGATTTTGATATAACTTGGGTGAAGCTTGTATCATAAGGCACCAATGAACTAATTAGGTTTTTGAGTTGAAGGTCAAAGGTCAATGGTCACAAGCCTTCGTACATCTCTCATTTGGACTATAGTTACCACGATAAATTAAGAATGGCTTGTCAGATTTTGATATAACTTTGATGAAATACGTATTTTAAAGCAACAATGTACATATTAAATTTTAGAGGTGAAAGGTCAAAGGTCAAAGATCGTGAAACCCCATACCTGTTGCTTTAATGAGATAACTTAAGAATAGCATATCAGATTTTGATTAAACATGGGTAGAGTATGTATTATAAATCACCGATGAACGGATGAGCTTTTGGAGGTCAAAGGTCAAAGATCACAAGGCTTCCTACTGGTCTGATTTGGGCTTGTAACCATGATAACTTTTTAGCGGTTTGTCAGATAAATAAAGCATTTAGTATGAAGCACGGATAACTGATCATATTTCGGAGTTGGAAGGTCAAAGGTCACACGGCCTTATACATATCTGATTTAAGCCAAGTACCACCATAACTCAAGAATCGCTCGTCGGATTTTAATGTGACTTAATTTTGTCAAGTATGCAGGATGAGGACCCGATGAGTTGATTACATTTCGGAGTTAAAAGGTCAACGGTCACAAGGGCTTACATACACCTGGTTTGGTTTCGTTAACAAGGTACATGTAACTTACAAATTTCTGATTAAATAGGGTACATGCATGCATACAGCTTTTAAATCAAAAACAAAAACAAAGAAAAACAAAACAAACGAAACCAAAACAAACAAAAACACACACACATGCAGGAATAATCACACCTATAATTGTATGTATGTTTCAAACAGGAACAACGTCTTGTTGACTTTGATAACCTGGATGCATCGGCAGACATTTTTAATGACGTCACGGTGGGGTACAGCTGTCTGGGAACCACAAGGGCAAAGAGTGGAGTGGTAAGTGTATCATGCGGAAATCTGTGATGTCACTGTGGTTCAGAAACCGGTGTCATGACCCTGTGGTTAGATCGTCCGCCTCACGTCCATAAGGACGCGGGTCCGAGCCCCAGGAAGGTCATACCAACCCCCCTTTTTTGTAAATGATACCTTCTGCTTTCCGGCCAGGCGTTCGGAATTCAAGAAAAGAGAAGGGTTATAATAGCATTTATGTTTTGCTGGGAAAACAGTCTATTTGACTAAAGTGGCTACCTTAAAAATTGATAATAATAATAATAATAATAATAATAATAATAATAATAATAATAATAATAATGATGATGATGATGATAATGATGATGAGGAGGAGGAGGATGAGGAGGAGAAGGAGGAGGAGGAGCAGGAGGAAGAGGAAGAGGAGGATGATAATGATGATGATGATGATACTACTACTACTACGACGACGACGACGACTACTACTACGACGACTACTACGACTACTACTACGACTACTACCACTACTACGACTACGACGACTACGACGACGACGACGACGACGACGACTACGACGACTACTCCTACGACTACCACTACGACTACGACGACTACGACTACCACTACTACTACCACTACTACCACTACGACGACGACGACTACGACGACGACGACGACGACGACGACTACGACGACGACGACTACGACTACGACTACTATTCCTGCTACTACCACTACGACTACTACGACGACGACGACTACGACTACTACAGTGGTCTCCACTTAATTGGGTAGGCATTTGCAAGCCATTTTTTACCCATTTAACAGGAGTACCCCATTATATGGAGTAAATTTTAATGAGAAACATAAGCAATGTTTTGCTAAATTTTACCCGTTTATCAGGAGTACCCCTTTAAATGTTATCCCATTATCCGGAGACCACTCCACTGCTACTACTACGACTACCACTACGACTACTACGACTACGACTACTACTACTAATAATAATAATACTGATGATAAGATTAATGGTGGTACTGGAAGTACTAGTTAGGCGTGTGCCTATAGCCTACCTGTTAATTCAATACCGAAAATAATCTAGAATAATCTAGGGTAGGGCTTATTATGTTGTGACATGTTTCCATAAGAACCGAACTGATTGAAAGATACAGTGACGTTACTGGGGACGCACGGGGGGGGAACACGTGCCCCCGAATCGGTCCCCCCGCCTCCCCCCCCCCAAAAAAAAGGAAAGGGAAGGAAAGGAAGAAGAAATAAAAGGAAACTGGGGTGAACCGAGTTGGAAATTGTTCTTAAACCACCCTTTGAAACGGACTTATCAGAGTAAGTCACCATGTAAATTAAACTTAACTGTTCTTTTTATCTAAAATTGATTGGAAACTGATTAATCTGTAATTTAGCTATTTTTAAACTAAAAATAACGGCATATATACATTATTTTTGCAACAATGTGATTTTTCGTGTAGTGGCAGAGAGTGCCAAATTCAGTGCAGCACTTATTGTGTGTGTGTGTGTGTGTGTGTGTATGTGTGTATGTGTGTGTGTGTGTGTGTGTGTGTGTGTGTGTGTGTGTTGTGTGTGTATGTGTGTGTGTGTGTGTGTAGTGTGTGTGTGTGTGTGTGTGTGTGTGTGTGTGTGTGTGTGTGTGTGTGTGTGTGTGTGTGTGTGTGTGTGTGTGTGTATGTGTGTGTGTGTGTGTGTGCGCGCGAGTCCAGGATCTATGTGGGTGTGGGAACTTGTGTGTCAGTGTGCAAATGTATGTATGTATGTAAATGGTGTGAGGTATTTTATGTCTGGGTGTGCTAATGCTTTTTGTTTTAAATGTCTGGGTGGGTTTTTCTGACCCCAAACCAATAGCTTGTACATCTGTTTTACATAATAGTCTGTGTAGAAGAATTGCATTTTTTCTTCCATACATTACCTTAAAACAAATAATAATTAATGTCGCATTATACGTCATTCTAGACAGTGGCGTAACAGTGTCGGGGGGGGGGAGGCAGAGAGGCAGACTACCCCCCCCCCGAATTATTTTAGCGGGGAAATCCACCAGACCATCGGGAAAATGAAAGCGGTCCACACATTATGGACTTAAAGGTGAATGACATCATTGGGGTAGTCCTCAACTTGGGCTGGAACTACTCTAGAATCAAGCAAACTATGCAAGGATTCTCCTGTGAAAATCTTAAATAAAATCTTAAAATGAACAATGTCAATATCACTCATGTCACTCGTAGCACGGAAACCTGCTGTATGGCTCTCTATGGGGCTTATTTTTATCTTCCCCGGATAAAATTAAGATACTCCTATGTTTATGCTTGATTTTCCTTAAGTAAACAAATTACAGACAAATCCTCCCAGGTGGGAAACCCACCCCTGCTAGTGTATAGATGGTATAAATTTCAAATTATTTGGTTCTTGAGGCATTTTCAAGTATTCCCAATCATGTCACTAACCTTTAATTTCCGAGATATTCTTTGGCTATGCCTCCCCCCCCCTCCCTCGATAACATGTACCTGTCACGCCCCTGATTCAAGAACGGGGAAGGGATTTTAGGGATTTTATTTTTGTTATGCAGGGCCCGCTGGTAGAGCAGTCTATTTGACTGACGTGACTATTCTGGGTAAATCGGACATTAGTATTATTATTATCATCATCCCTTTGAAAATTTATTTCATCACTTTGCTTTAAATTTGAAGGTGTATTCTTTCTTTATTTTAGCTTATTTTTTCAGCTTCTTCACTTTTGTGCCATTTTCATTTGAAATTTCGTTTCAGGAAATTGCAACATGAATGCGAAAACATGCTGTGCTCAGTGTAGATTTTTTCCACTAGGCGTCTAATTACTTTCACAACAAGAGTATGATCCATTGATCTATTTATTACACCAACAGGAAGGCTACAGAAAGGTGGATCTAGGCTATGCGATGAAGGTAGCTACGTTAGCCAAGGAACATGGCTGCAAACAGTATCATTTGGTGTCTACACCATACGCCAACACTAACAGCATGCTTGTTTACGGCAGAATAAAGGTCAGTTTGCAATGTGAACATTATGTTTGTGTGTGTGTGTGTCGGGGGGTATTTGTCCAAAACAGTTGTCTGTTATTGTCTATATGAGATTATCTACATACAGCGTTATGTAGCTTCTGTTTCCATTTAAAAACCATCTTGATATGATGTTTCCAGTAAATCAAAGATAATATTCTCTTGGCGTATGAAAGGTTTCGTATTTGTGGTGAAATAATAATTAGAATATTCCAGATTGTAGGGTATGTTGAATGACGTATTTTCTGCCGAGCAAGGTGAAAGAAACGTTATCGTTGTATGTTACTGAAACGAAATAGTACCTTCAATTAAGAAAACAAAATGAAGAGCAGCATATTGTGAAGGTAATAATATTATAATCAATGAATGGGTAATGACGTTATTAACCTTTGCTTTGACTTCAAGATGTAATGTGAGGGTAAAAAATCTAACATTCTAATTAGTATGGCTGTTTCATGTTTTGTTTTATGTATTAAATATTTGTTTGTTTATTTTGTCCAGGGCCAAGTGGAGGAGGAGATGACAAAACTCGGATTTGACAAGCTCACCATCTATAAACCAGGGTGAGAATAATAAATCTGTATGAACATTAGCCCCAAACTATACTGTTTTTAAAACGCAGAAATAATTCACCGTACTAATAATCACAATAATAATAATCATTATAATTTTTAGAAAGATGAAGGAGAAGAAGAAGAAGAAGAAGGAGGAGGAGGAGAAAAAGAAGAAGAAGAAGAAGAAGAAGACGAAGAAAAAGAAAAAGAAGAAGAAGAAGGAGGACGAGGAGGAGGAGGAGGAAGAGGAGAAGAAGAAGAGGGAGAGAAAGAGAAGAGGAAGAAGAACAAAAGAGAGGATGAGGCGAAGGTGAAAGCGTAATAACTCTATTTACTGAGTTAGGAAGGGGATCTTCTGTATTCTTCCATTGTTTAATATTCTCCCTAATGTAGATTTTGTTCGACTTAGTGCTCAAATTTCTTTTGTGACGAAATGAAGCTTATTGTTGAGATTCACCCCACCGTAGACAGTAGACGTATACATTGTTGCTCTATTTCCTTGTACACAGGGGCCTAATCTGCAAAAGAGAGGAGCCGCGGTTCGGCGAGTGGCTGGCAGGACAAATTCTCAAACCTATCAATGCGCTGAGTCCCGGTTCCTTGACGAACACCACAGTCTCCGTGGCCCAATCTATGGTCCTCAGAACTATCAAACCAGGAGAGAAGAATTTAGAGTTTTTGGACGGGAAACAGATTCACCGCGCATCAAAAGAGTTGCTGGAATAGCGGTGTATTTCCCAGATCGTCGCAAGTGTGATAAAATGTCGTATCCCCAAAATGTTGAATTTTCTGAATAGTAAGAGAATAATGGCCGCCTTAACACAATAATAGATGAGAAAACCTTTGTTTTACCACGCAAAAATAACTCTGTTGTGTGATTCGGATTATCAAGTTCGGTAAAAACAAAATCTGGTTTCCTAGCTTCAAGATTAGCCTTATTTTCACCAAGAATTGAGGTACAAGGAATTGTCGCCCAAGCGACGATTTGCATAAATTTGTATTGATCGGTCGTGGCAAGTACAAAGAATCTGGGAAATACCTGTGGCGTTAAAGTGGTTCTTGGACATATACCCCGGGATATTTATCCCCTCGCAATGATCCCCTGAACCCTGACAATAACCTCTCAGGGACACTCACCCCCCCCCCCTCCCGATAATTATCACCCGGCCAATTACCCCCCAAGTCAGTTACGCCCTAGACATTGATTCCAGGACAATAACTCCTAGGAAAATAGCTCCAGGACAATAATCCCCGTGGCATGGGTCTTGTATGGGGTAATTATTCGGGGGTAATTGTCCTCATAGTAATACTAATTGTTCCCGGTGATAATTGTCTTCGGGGGGTAATTGTCTTGGGGGTAAGAGTCCTAGGTTTAGTAATTGCCTAGAGGAGGGAGCTATTGTCTTTGAGGATTATATTGTTGGTGGTTATCTCTGTGGGGTAATTGTCCGGAAATGGGAAAAAAAGATGTATCTAATATATTGCAATACACATTAATTGTATTCAATTTGACAGTCTATTTCTTTGCAGACTGATACAAGATGTGGAGTTGAGTTGTAACACTCTCGGTATTAGTTGTTTAAAAACGATTTTATTTAAACATAACGATCATTTTCTGTGATAACAAGTTGTTGTTGTTTTTTAAAGTACCATATTTACTTAGTACAATATTTATCCATACCGTGTGGCCCAGAAAAAAAAGTACACTAAATTTATCATTTTTGTCCTGTTCATTAACTTAAGAAAATTGACTATTTTTTTCCGCTCATCTGATATTATGTTCATGCTCTTTTCTGAGCAATATAAAACTTGGATCGTCAATTTTTATTCTCCACGTATTTTATTTTAGATGCAATTTTACAAAGCAGTGCATTTCAGCTTTTCTAGCGGGAAAGTGCTGCTGGCGTTGTATTGATGGCGTCCTATAGAAATTACACGTAAACTGGCGCTCACATTCCAAATTTACATTGATTTACAAAAACGGCCCTAAAATGGTACCGAACCAAATTAGATGATCTGGTGTCATGCAAAAATAGTTTATAAGATGAAGTAAATAAAAAATAAGCAATCAATTTGGAAATAAAGGTGAATGTAACTGTACCTTGTTTTCAGGGCCACCCTGTATTAGGCAACACCCAGGACAGAGGCGTCGATCCGGGGGGGGGGGGGCCCCCCCAATGAAAATATTGGGGGGGGGGGCGACACATATCGATTTGCTCCCCCCCCAACTAAGTTTGACAACTTGAAAAATTCATAATATGCAATGCAAATATATGATTTAAAAAGCATTGGAAAGCACTATAAAACCATTAAATATAACCTAAAAATACAAAAAACATACAAAATTATAAATTTTTCGGCGCGCAAAATTCTGTATTTTTTTTTTAGGGTAAAAATCATCAATCTTCAAACGTGGCTTAAATGAGTATAAAAGACCAAGTAAATTGATTACCTTTTAAAACGTAAGAACCACAGACGTACTATAGATTTACTAGTACGTCTGTGGTAAGAACCATATAATTGTATACATGAAATGTGGAATATCTGAAATGTTTTATAGATAATTAAATGCAGACGAATTTGATATTTTCATGTAAAGTTATGTCGTATTTCAATTACACTTTCTGGATATCTGAAATACTTTATAAGAGGAAGGTGCAATATTTTACGAATAAAACATTCTTCAAGTTATACGGAATGAAAATATGATTTTTTTTCCACCGCCCGATTCTTTATTTTGTAAACTGCCTGTCACGTTGTCGGTCTGGAATGTCGCCGGCTTGTTATTCCGAAGACAAATTTCTTATACATATCTATCGAAGGATTCGTTAATATACCCCCCCCTCCACACACACACACACACACACACACACACACACACACACACACACACACACACACACACACACACACACACACACACACACACACACACACACACACACACACACACACACACACACACACACACACACACACACACACACACACACACACACACACACACACACACACACACACACACACACACACACACACACACACACATACACACACACATACACACACACTACCTGCACACCATCACACAGACACACACAGACACTCACATACACACACACACTCACTCAACACACATACACACAGACTCACACACACGCACACACACATACACATTCCCACTCACATTCAAACAGAAAATCAAACAATAGAGTACGATACACGCGTCTCAAACTGAAATACATTTTCCATGCAAATGCTCTTCCAATCTTTTTACTCAATATCAAAGTCTGGCCTTTTGTTGAAAAGAATCATCGCGGTTCACCATTTATTTCTAGAACAGCGTTTGTCTGTGACTGTTTATATTTGTGTCTGCTTGTACTTCTTCACCTCTTATGGCAATATTTTCATTCAATATCGTAAAGTCAGGTGCTATGTGTTAACTACGCCATGAATAGATCCCACGGAAGCTACGTTTTGTTCATTTTTAATCATATATTTTTCTTTGCGCCTTCCGTGCAACACTCGGATGATTTTCTTTTTGCAAACGTATTGTATTATTCTCCCCAGAAACACTTTCTCTACCATGACCTCTACCTTGACTGCAGCATCAAAATCGAAAAGTGGTCGAGAATCCGATGAAATTGTACCATTTATGCGATAATGTTCTATTTTTAGATGCATTGTTGGGATTTGGGTGATGGATTTTTAGTATTCAGCATTAAAAAGACAGAAATACGCATTGAAAAATGGGGGTAAAAATGTTTTATTGAAGAATTACCTAAACTATTCACGATTACAGATAAAACTTCAATGAAATTAACAAAATGTAAAATATAAATGAAGTGAATTATTAAGAGAAAAAAATGACTGATATACAGTCTACCAACAAAAGTAGCACATATGAGCAGTGAATAATAAAGGCAAGGTTCACCCCGATGTCAAGCTGATTTTAATTAAAAAAAAACATATTATTGAAAGTTTGGCGAATTATGAACTTTCAAAGTTCTTAATTTGTGACGTCACATGCGAGCAGCTCGCCCGTCCCGCTGTCATGTAATATAAATTCCATAAAGCACCATTTTCTCAGAAAATTGAAAATGATGTTACCAGTACATTCAATGTGTAATTAGAAATATTATTTCATACATGCTTCTATTAAAAAAAAACACTTTCAGTTATTATGAACCAATAAAAAGTGTCATGGGAACTGCTCGTATGTGATTCACAAACTGAAAATTTGAAAGTTCATGACTCCGCTATTCTTCAGTGGATTTTCGTCAAACTTTCATTAATGTGGATCTCTTAATTTTCTACTTTTCTTAAAACCAACTTAAGGTCAGGGTGGACCTTCCCATTAATACCTAGGTTTTTGTAGGGTGTATTATTTTCATGTATCATAAACAGATTAATTCGTAATGATTATTAATTCCCCTTAAAAAGGAAAAAGATATATCATAATGCACACAGAAATGTGAGATGCAATTACCACGACAAGAAAAAGGAAAGTTATTTGCAATACTTTAGTTTTATGCACGGAGCGTACGAAATTTACAAACTATATACACTGAGTTCTCGATGAAAAGTTGACACATTATGATACAAAGGTTCGGTGCAATAAAGTGATTTATTGTCGAATTTCCTTTTAGTTTTGAAGTTAAGCAGGTTTTTCATTCCTTTTAGAAAATGAAATACATGTACGTTATCACAACGTCTGTACTATTGTTTGTTGCCTTGACTTAAAATGAATAGATCGCAAAGATATCTATAGCGGAATTTTGAAAATACATCAAAATTATTTCCTATAACACGGCGAACTTAATTTCTAATTGAAGTGAAAAAAAATAAATAAAAATTAAGAATTCTACATCACACTGAACTATCCTCAGCCGGACGTTGGCAACATAATGCAGTGAA
This sequence comes from Eucidaris tribuloides, assembly GCA_001188425.1. NCBI lineage: Eukaryota > Metazoa > Echinodermata > Echinoidea > Cidaroida > Cidaridae > Eucidaris > Eucidaris tribuloides. Next base: position 5,018 of record JZLH01S0079329.1, on the reverse strand, counting down.
GAGTTGACCAGTTGTAACAAATAATTTACTTACTAACATTAAGGCCCCGGCCTTGGCACAATATCTGCAGTGGGGTTCCCGTGAAATTGTCATGAATCGGGTCGTTTTTTAATGAAAAGATCAAGTGCTTGCAGAATGACACAATTTTGATATCAAGTGTTTCAAAAACCATTTATGAACAAAATGTCACCCTGGTATACACTCCTAAAATTCCCGGGTCAGACTGACTTGGAAAAGGAATCCGATGGGGGCACACTCTGAAAAGGGTCAGGTTTAACTACATTCCGGGTCAACTTTGACCAAGATCCAGGTCAGGTTGGCTCAGATTTGATCAAAGTTGAACTGGAATTTGGTTGAAACTGACCCTTTTCCCAGTGTGCCCCCAATGGATTCCTTTTCCGAGTCAGTCTGACCCGGGAATTTTAAGAGTGTAGAGTAGACTAAGAAAACCTCGCTCTTTTTAAGACCTCTACACAATCATCATGCTGATAACTCACTAACACAGAAAACTATATTGAGGTACAGGTAATTGTTACGGCCATGGACAGCGAAAGAAAATCCAGCTGTTTAAACTGTCACTCCTACAGCCGTTGATTTCATTTGTGGTGATCTATTCCCATTCTGTTAAAGGAATTGTAAAATGTGATCAGCTGGAAGCCAATATAATTGTGATTTCTTATGACAGATTTCCCATCATCAACTCCATCATCAACTCCATCAAGTACTCCAGTTTTTCTTTAAGTGTAGGCCTGAAAACAGTTTCATAGATTTACAATGCAGATGAAAATGAAAATTAGAGTGATTCAACACCTCATTATTGGATGTGATAATTATACTTTCGAAACTGTGCATCAACAATTGCCTTTCAGATAGTCTTTCTGTATTTTCCCTTGTAACAGCTAACTTATGTACAAGAAATGACCAGCCAATTACGCTAAAAATGTTCAGACAATCTATGTTAGCGAAAAGATTATTTGCAACATTGAAAATTAATTTGTAAATATAAAATAAGAAAATGCAGGTATAGAAAAACCCAAAACAAAATTATTGTTGCCTCATCAATGAATGACGCTATGTCACAAAAAAAATCGAATATAAGTGCATGATTATTGTCAAGACAACATTTTTCTTTGTTAACACCATGCGTGGCTTATTGGGTTAAACACGCCATTACGTTGGGTGATTTTTATTAAACTATTAGAATTTTATTGAACCATTAGAATTTTATCTTATCAATTTTGATGACTGTCGTCTCAAGGAGAAAAAAAACCTACCCTATTCCCTAACAAATGGACTCAACACCGGGTGTAACCGAACCACCATTGTCTCCGGTTGTACTGGCAGTGACCCTATACTCGAAAAGTGCCACTTTGGGAGACCTGGAACGGGAAAAATAACCCATGACGGCCGAACGGAACTGAGGATGCTGAATTGTGTAGATAATTGGATTTGCACATGAATTAAACAAGGCTAGGGTTGTCAGGATACGGTGGAGAGGACTGTGCACTGCAAAAACTGGGGTGTTAAATTTAACACCCATGGTGTTGCACAATATGAATACCAGACAAGGTGTAAAATTTAACACAACGGGTGTTATTTCTACAGCAAATGAATTATTTCAAACACCAAGTGCATTCGCTTTAACACCAAGTGTGCCGAACCAACACTTTTTCCGATAATCATATTGTGCAAGACTCTTGATGCCAAATTTAACATCCCAATTTTTGCAGTGTACAGATATGACGAGCTAATAATACCGAAATTGAATAACAACCTAGAGACGTCTCAAGAAAAACCTACCATATTCCCTAGCAAATGGACTTAACACCGGATGTAACCGAACCGTCATTGTCTCCAGTCGTACTGGCAGTGACTCTAGACTCAAAGAGTGCCACTTTGGGAGACCTGGAACGGGAAAAATAGCCCATCACGGCCGAACGAAACTGAGGATGCTGAATTGTGTAGATAATTGGATTTGCACATGAATTGAACAAGGCCAGGGTTGTCAGGATACGGTGGAGAGGACTGTACACTGCAAAAACTGGGGTGTTAAATTTAACACTAAGTGTGTAGCACAATATGAATACCAGACGTGGTGTAAAATTTTAACACCACGGGTGTTACTTCTACAGCAAATGAATTATTTCAAACACCAAGTGCATTCGCTTTAACACCAAGTGTGCCGAACCAACACTTTTTCGATAATCATATTGTGCAAGACCCTTGAAGCTAAATTTAACACCCCAGTTTTTGCAGTGTAGAGATACAGTGGCGTAACTACGGGGGGCACGG
>JZLH01S0079310.1:20891-37805 GCA_001188425.1 Eucidaris tribuloides | reverse complement strand
TTTTTTTCTCGCGAGAAAAAATTCAAATCTGAATCTAACGGTCACTATAATTCCACTAAAACTGAGTTTCTAGCTCCTATATTCTGCTAAAGGTTCCCAGATGGCATTTTCTTCTAAATGCCATTGTATTTACTCAATGTTAATTTTTAGGCATGCAAAAGAGATCCCCTGCCTTTAAAGGGAAAGAGGGTGGTACAAAAAATGTCAAAAAATGTCAATTCATATCAGTCTACTACTTTCAAGTTTGGCAAGTTTTTTTAAAAACAAAATATGGATTTATTTGGTTTAAAGGCAGAGCATCTCTTTTGCATGCCTAAAAATTAACATTGTGTAAATACACTGGCATATAGAAGAAAATGCCAAATAAGAACCTTTAGCAAAGTACTAGAGCTACAAACTCAGTTTAAGTTGAATTACAGTGACCACTAGGCTCTGATTTGAATTTTTGTCTTGTACTGACAAAAACTCCTAGCATAGAACACACACTAAGCTGACCATTGGTTTCGGGGTATTTTTCAAATTCCGGGTAATTACTCATCCTCAGATTTCACAGACACGTCCTTCATATATGGCCTCAGGGCACGAGCGATGGTTTGTTGTGAGAAGTGAAAAGGGTGCAAATGAGATTCCCTGCCTTCAAAGAAGAGTTTTACGACACTGCTGCCAGGTGTGAAAAGAGGTCAATTTGATAGAATTTGAATGAATTTATTATTAAAAACACTTAAAACCTTCATTATTCAACTTTTTTTAAAATTAGAAAATAGAAAAATCAAATCTTGATTGAAGTGATTCAATTCAATCAAAGCTGGATTGATTTTGTTCTGTCTTTCGTTCAACCTGCCATCCATGCCGATAAAGCTTGTCTCTTCTACCTGGCTGACTGAGCGGTTGCCATGGTGAAAGATTTCGGGCAGCTTCTCTTTAGCGGTGTCCTTGTTGGTGTTGTAAGGCGATGCATACTGGTCAAAGATATCTTTCAGGTCCTTCCGGGAACAGACGCTGAAGGATTTGAACAACTCAACAAATTCTGGGGGAGAATTTAAAAAAAAGAAATACTTTCACATAATCAGAATGTCAATGATGTGACATTCATTTGATCATCTGGCAACAGCAACTTGTTCTTCAAATTTTATATGAATTTGCCTCAATTATCAATATCAATGTTTGAGCAAATTTCAAGTACTGTGAAGAAGTTCTGTGTATCTATCGTAGCTCTACCAGATAAAACTAAAGAAAAAAAATCAAAATCATTCAAAAAATGAATATTTATTTGTGCTTTTGAATATTAGCATTATTAAAAAGAGTTTTACGATTCTGTGTAGAACTTTAAAATCCTCCACCTCGTTCAACCAATTAAAGTAAACAGATTAAAAATTGGTTGAGAAACAATAAAGCAAAAGCATTTAGAAATTGTGGATGATGTCAGATGCAGGATGTCGAACTGATAAGGTCGTAACAACATAAGTAAAAAAAAAAACGAACATAAATGTCAGAAACATTATACATAGATGAACTCTCACAAAAATAATCCTTTTCCTGTCTTAAAGAATAATTTATGGTACATTCATTCATGTTTGACATTATTGAAAATGATCAATTCCAAATGAAAGGACATGCTGTTATATACACAGTTATCCCATTGCCCACTGCCCAAAGTGATTCTGTGATTCCCATAGAGTTTATACATGATACATTCGGTTCCTGTAGGCAAAGGGTGAACAACTTCATACACAGTCATGGCTACGAGGGTTTCTCCCACTCCTTTTTCACAAAGTTTGGCAATTATATTAATCACTTAGTGGGCTAAATTTTGTCAGTTCAGCTGTTCCACTGATTAAACAATGCCTACAAGACACATGAATGGCTAGGAGGGGATGTGGGGGGGGGGGCAATCCTCCCCCACATGATGGTGTCTGTAAAATGCCAATTGCAGTTTATTTTTTTTGTCTGTGAATTTCTAACCAAATTAATCTTCCTATGTCCGTTCTCCACATCTGATAGCGCCTCAGTTGTCTGTAGCTTAACCCACTTAGTACTATTGCAACTTAAAGTGATACACCATATACTGTGTAGATGAGTGTATTGAGGAATAATTGTATATAGTAGAATTTTGGTCCCAATCTCCAATAATCAATTCTGGATTTTTCAGGATTTTTCAAAGTTGATGTTTAAAACACCATTTCCTATGAAACTTTTTTTACCCGAGTGAAAACTTAAAAAGTAAAAAGTCATGATTGGAGGTAGTCCTCAACTCATGTTATACTATTCTTCAATCAAGTGAACTATACAAAGATTCTGCTGTGAAAATGTTGTGGTCAAATGTTGACTCATTTTAACAGAACTCCCATCAGTATTCCTTGTGACAGGTAAATTTGTTGTGTAGCTCTCTCGGGGATCAATTTCTATCAGGTCACGAGAGCAATTCAATACTGGTATGTTCACGCTTGATTTTCCTTAAGTAAACAAATCACAAAAAATCCTTCCATCCAAGATTTACACTTCAGGTAGTGTATACATTGGTATATGTCCAAACTCATTTGCTTCTTGAGGCATTTTCAAGTATCCCCAACAGGGATGGGCAATTACATTCCTAATTACATTCCTAATTACATTCTTGACCAGGTGGAAATCACAATGACAAAGGCCTGCTTGGCCTAGCCAGAAGAGGTTATTATCATGTTAATTAACACCTGCTTGTTGTCCTTGGCAATGCTAAAAAACGTAATTAGGAATGTAATTGGCCCAACCCTGATCCCCAATCATGTCATTAGCCTTAAAGGGGCCCCTATTATTGACCGTGAGAATGGTAAAAAAACTGAAGACACTTACCTATGAAAGACAAATTGCTGTTCATGGTCAGGGATTTCTGAACGTCGCATCCTATGGACGAGGAACTTTTTTTACGACCGAAGATGTCCTGCACGGAGGTCAGAGGTGAGTCCTCAGTCGGCGTTCCTGGAAGCACAGAGTCGTCATCTGAAAAGAGGAGATAGAAAGAGAAGGGATCATCAGATGGGACCAAGATCTGGGAGACTAAAGGTCCAGGAGACTGAAAGTCTACCGAAATTAGAAATGGGATAAGATGGTAGAGTTGGATACAAGCTGAAATGTCTGTAGCATAGAGGGCCACATTACTACTATGGCACCAGCAACACACAATGCAGCCTAACCACTTCATGCCGGTTTGGCACGAAATAGAAGTAGTAGTCGTAGTAGTAATACAGGCGATTCCCATTATTATGAATTCCTAGGGACCAGTAGTTTTCTTTCATTGTATCAAAATTTTGCTACAACCAAACAGTGAAAGTATAAAGATATACAGATAATAATTTTGGGACATGAATTTCTACTTCGGTGTAACAGTAATTTTGTTATGATTTCATTAAAACAAGAATGCACTGTAGTAGTAGGAGAAGTGGTAGTAGTAGTAGTAGTAGTAGTAGTAGTAGTAGTAGTAGTAGTAGTTGTTGTAGGGAAAATGGTTGTAGTAGTAGTAAGTAATTGGAGTAGTTGTGGTAGTAGTAGTAGTAGCAGTAGTAGAGGAAGTAGCAGTGTAGCATCAGCAGTAGCAGTAGTAGTAGTAGTAGTAGTAGCAGACGTAGCAGTCATTATAGTAACCACAAAAGTAGTAGAGGGTAATAGTAATTCTAGTAACTACAGTTGGAAGTGAAATACTCAAAGTGATACCTATGAACCAATAGCATTAGTCACAGTAATATAACCAGTTGAAATCAGGGGTAGATGTTAAAGTACGGTGACTTTTATCACCGGTAGTTTTACAACTACTGTAAGTACAAGAGTCTTACAATCTTAACGACTATACTCACATATGGTAGCAGTAGTAGAAGTAGTAGTAGTAGTAGTAGTAGTAGTAGTAGTTGTTGTTGTAAGAGGAGAGGCAAAGTGGTAGTGGTAGAAGTAGTAGTACTTGTAGTACAAAAGTGGTTGTAGTACACAACTGGTTGTAGTAGTAGTAGTAGCAGAAGTTGTAGTAGTAGTAGTAATAGTAGAAGTAGTAGCAGTAACAGTAGTAATTGTAGTAATTGTACTAGCAATTGTAGAATAGTAGTAGTAGTAGTAGCAGTAGTAGTAGTAGAAGGGAAAGTGGTGGTAGAAGTAGCAGTAGCAGCAGCAGTAGTAGCACCAGCAGTAGTAGCAGTAGTAGTAGCAGAAAAAGTAGTAGTAGCCATTATACATGTAGTAACCACAGTAATGGCAGAGGGTAATAGTAATTACAGTAACTGCAGTGGAAGTGAAATGCTACTCAAAGTGATACCAATGAACCAATACCACAAGTCACAGAAATATAACCCGCTGAAATCAGGGGTAGATGTTAAAGTAGGCTGACTCTTATTTTGCTTGGTATTTGGTAGTTTTACAACTACTCAAGCACAAGAGTTTGCAATATTGGAGACTGTACTCACATACAGTAGTAGTAGTAGTAGCAGTAGTTAGAAGGGAAAGTGGTGGTAGAAGTAGCAGTAGCAGCAGCAGTAGTAGCAGTAGTAGTAGCCGAAAAAGTAGTAGTAGCCATTATACATGTAGTAACCACAGTAATGGCAGAAGGTAATAGTAACTAGATTTGAATTCGTCACTGAGACGAATTAGGTGATCCGCACGTCATCTTAGTTGTATGTAACTCCAGTCACGAGATATGGACTAAATTTGATTTTCATTAAAGGCGTCTTAGACGATGTTATGATAATTAAGATAACAAAATGATGCAATGTATCCAAACTGCAATTTGAGGAATGAGGGATTTCTAAAAAGATTTGACACGCGCGTACGCGTCCGTCATTACGCGCGTGCGCGCACATGGATATGTCCAAAAGTTGACCCTTGACCTGATCTTGACATGTGGTAAATTTGGTCTTGTAATTTGGCTTCAGTCATGAGATATACAGAAAATCCGTTTTTTAACGTCACGGATGACGAAAAAACGCGTGCGTACGCGCGCGCACCAAAAATGCGCCAAATGTCCTGAAATGTATGCAGACAAAATCCTAGGTCGATTGGAGCATTTTTAAGTTTTGACGCGCCCGTATGAGACCGTCGTGACGCGCGCGCGCATAGTGGCTGTTGTTCAGAGGTTGACCTGACCGACCTTGAATGTGCCAAATTTGGTTAACGTTAATTCGACTTCGAGTCATGAGATATTGACATAAACAGATTTTGACAAATGACGTCATAGATGACGTCACGCATGACTGATCACATAAATGACATGTCATTGTCGAGATATTGTCATAACACTGATCATGGAAGTTGGAAACTGACAGGACATGTCATTCTGAGATTTTGGGACACAAAAAAGTGGTCAGAAGAAAGAAGAAGAAACTAGATTTGAATTCGTCACTGAGACGAATTAGGTGATCCGCACGTCATCTTAGTTACATATAACTCCAGTCACGAGATATGGACTAAATTTATTTTCATTAATGACGTCTTAGAGAGCGATGTTATGAATAATATAGATAACAAATGATGCATGTATCCAAACTGCAATTTCAGGAATGGAAAGATTCTTTTAAAGATTTGACACGCGCGTACGCGTTCGTCATTACGCGCGTGCGCGCGCATGGATATATCCAAAAGTTGACCCTTGACCTGATCTTGACATGTGGTAAATTTGGTCTTGTAATTTGGCTTCAGTCATGAGATATACAGAAAATCCGTTTTTTAACTATGACGTCATAGATGACGTCACGGATGACTGGTCACATTGACAAGATGTCACTTTTCAGAACTTATCATGACACATCATCATGAAAATTTGCAACATCCCAGGACATGCCAGTCACGACATATGGACTACATTTGATTTTCATTAATGACGTCATAGATGACGTCATCGAGATTAAAATAACAAAATGACGCATGAAATCATATCTAGGCATCATAGCCTATCAGAACAGCAAACAAAAACATGAAAGTTATGGGTTATTCTAGAGATTTATGACTGATTTTAAAATGCATGTTAAGTCTATGTGCGCGCGCGTGCGTTTTAACGTTTTCGGGCGCGTACGCCTTATTTCAGGTCCAATTGGTTTGGAAAAGGTTCGAAATTATATAGAATTCAGTCACGTATTCAAAACCATCGAAATTGATCACGAACGGGTGCGCATGAACCAAAAATGCGCCAAATGTCCGGAAACGTGTGCAGACAAAATCCTAGGTCAATTGGAGCATTTTTAAGATTTAATGCGCCCGTACGCGTCCGTCGTGACGCGCGCGCGCACGTGGCTTTGTCCAGAGGTCGACCTTGATCCGAAATTGAGATGTGCCAAATTTGGCTACGTAATTCGACTTCAGTCATGAGATATTGACATAAATAGATTGGGACAAATGACGTCACGGATGACTGATCACATAAATTACATGTCATTGTCGAGATATTGTTATGACACATGATCATGGAAAGTTGGAACATGACAGGACATGTCATTCTTGAGATATTTGGGACACAAAAAAGTGGTCAGAAAGAAAGAAGAAGAAGACTTGATTTGAATTCGTCACTGAGACGAATTAGGTGATCCGCACGTCATCTTAGTTGTATGTAACTCCAGTCACGAGATATGGACTAAATTTGATTTTCATTAAAGGCGTCTTAGACGATGTTATGATAATTAAGATAACAAAATGATGCAATGTATCCAAACTGCAATTTGAGGAATGAGGGATTTTTTTTAAAGATTTGACACGCGCGTACGAGTCCGTCATTACGCGCATGCGCGCACATGGATATGTCCAAAACTTGACCCTTGACCTGATCTTGACATGTGGTAAATTTGGTCATGTAATTTGGTTTCAGTCATGAGAAATACAGAAAATCCGTTTTTTAAATATGACGTCATAGATGACGTCACAGATGACTGGTCACAGTGACAAGATGTCATTTTTGCAAATTTTTGAAAATTTGCAACATCCCAGGACATGCCAGTCACGAAATATGGACTACATTTGATTTTCATTAATGACGTCATAGATGACGTCATCGCGATTAAAATAACAAAATGACGCATGAAATCATATCTAGGCATCATAGCCTATCAGAACAGCAAACAAAAATATGAAAGTCATTTGTTATTCTAGAGATTTATGACTGATTTTAAAATGCACGTTAAGTTTATGTGCGCACGCGTGCGTTTTAACGTTTTCGGGCGCGTACGCCTTATTTCAGGTCCAATTGGTTTGGAAAAAGTTCGGAATGATGTAGAATTCAGTCAGGTATTCAAAACCATCGAAAAAACGGCGAAATTCGATCACGAAACAGGTGCGCGCGTACGCACGCGCACCAAAAATGCGCCAAATGTCCTGAAACGTATGCAGACAAAATCCTAGGACGATTGGAGCATTTTTAAGATTTGACGCGCCCGTACGTGTCCGTCGTGATGCGCGCGCACACGTGGCTTTGTCCAGAGGTTGACCTTGACCCGACCTTGACATGTGCCAAATTTGGTTACGTAATTCGACTTCAGTCATGAGATATTGACATAAACAGATTTTGACAAATGACGTCATAGATGACTGATCACATAAATGACATGTCATTGTCGAGATATTGTCATAACACATGATCATGGAACATGTCATTCTTGAGATATTTGGGACACAAAAAAGTGGTCAGAAAGAAAGAAGAAGAAGATTTTGACGAAATCAATGGTGATCCGCAACGGTTACACGTTGCGGATCACCAATTATAGTAACTGCAGTGGAAGTGAAATGCTACTCAAAGTGATACCAATGAACCAATACCACAAGTCACAGAAATATAACCCGCTGAAATCAGGGGTAGATGTTAAAGTAGACTGACTCTTATTGTGCTTGGTATTTGGTAGTTTTACAACTACTCAAGCACAAGAGTCTGCAATATTGGAGACTGTACTCACATACAGTAGTAGTAGTAGTAGTAGTAGTAGTAGTAGGAGGAGGAGGAGGAGGAGGAGGTGACAAAGTGGTAGTAGTAGTAGTAGGAGGAGGAGGAGGCGGCAAAGTGGTAGTAGTAGTAGGAGGAGGGAGGAGGAGGAGGAGGTGAAGTGGTAGTACATGTAGTAGTAGTAATAGGAGTAGTAGTAGTAGTAGTGAAAGTGGTTGTAGTTGTAGTAGTAATAGCAGAAGTAGTAGTAGTAGTAGTAGTAGTAGTAGTAGTAGAAGTAGTAATAGTAGTAGGGAAAGTGGTGGGAGTAGTAGCAGCAGCATCAGGAGCAGCAGTAGTACCAGCAGTAATAATAATTAACAATAGTAATAGTAACAGAAGTAGTAGTCATTACAGTAACCACAGTAATGGCAGAGGGTAATAGTAATTATAGTAACTACAGTGGAAGTGAAATGCTACACAAAGTGATAGCAATGAACCAATAGCATTAGTCACAGTAATATTACCAGTTGAAATCAAGGGTAGATGTTAATGTAGGCCAACTCTTATTGTGTTTTGCAGTTTTGGTAGTTTTCTAACTACAGTGTACTTAAGGTACAAGAGTCTGCATTCTTGAAGACTGTACTCACATATGTATGGCGGTAGTAGAAGTAGTAGTAGTAGTAGTAGTAGTAGTAATAGTAGTAGTAGTAGTAGAAGTACATGTAGTAGGAAGGAGGAGGTGAAGTGGTAGTGGTAGAAGTAGTAGAACTAGTAGTAGTAGTAGGGAAAGTGGCTGTAGTAGTCGTAGTAGTAGTTGTGGTAGAAGTAGAAATAGTTGTTGCAATATTAGTAGTAGTGGTAGGGAAAGTGGTAGTGGTAGTGCTAGTAGTAGTACCACCAGTAGCAGCAGTAGTAGCAGCAGCAGTAGCAGCAGCTGTACTACTAGTAGTAGTAGCAGAAGTAGTAGTAGTAGCAGTAGTAGTAGTAGTAGTAGCAGTAGTAGTAGTAGTAGTAGTAGTAGTAGTAGTAGAAGTAGTAGTAGTAGTAGTAGTAGTAGTAGTAGTAGAAGTAATAGTAGAGAGTAGTAGTAACTCTAGTAACTGCAATGGAAGTGAAATGCTACACATAGTGATACCCATGAACCAATAGCATTAGTCACGGTAATATAAACAGTTGAAATCAAGGGTAGATGTTAAAGTAGGCTGATTCTTATTGTGTTTGGTGTTTTGGTAGTTTTCTAACTACTTTAGGTGCAACAGTCTGCAATCTTGAAGATTGTATTCACACATTTCTTTTCTATGTGACCCAATTTGGGGGATCGAGTCTGACCTCATGTAAGGTTGTGCAGCCAAAATGGGGCTATCAATAGAAACGTGAAAATACGTTAGAATGTGAGTTTTCATGGCACCTGTTTTTAGTCAATAAAACATGTTTTCATTTCTTTTTCTTTTTCAAACAAGTACAGAGAATGAATTAAACATTACAAGCATTAAATAAGAGTTTGTCTTATTTTATTTTTAAAATTTTTAAAAAGCATTAAACATCAAATTGGAGAAAGAATAAAATTTACTTGTCCTTATCTCTTTCTTACTATTTATCCTTTACATTGTATCTATCTGAATTTACTTTTGTTGCTTCTGAATACAGTACGAACAGAAACAATTAAGATATGTCAAGTTCTCCCACACAGTATCTTACAAAAACAAGAGTTTCTTTGAGAGCAGCTGAAAATCAAAATACGTCATGCTGCAACATTGCAAGGCTTTCCACGGTCTGCAGAAGACTGTCCTCTTATTGTGCTGCTGCACACTGCTCATAACCCATTGTTTACTTTTGGTACGGCTTTTACATAAGAAGCACCTTACATGGCTGTGAGCGTTTATCGACTGGGGCTGCACACGTCAATTACCATAACAACTTACTACTTGGCTACACGATCGGCGAGGAAATGCTCGTGACAAGCTGCTGTGTATGTCAAAAGACATTTTCGTCGGATACGTCACTCTGACGTGCTAGTCTGGCCACCAGACTGCACCTTGCACGAGACAATGACTCAAAAATGGCCAAGCTGTTTAGTGAATAGACTAGTTTCCTAATGTATGCAAATTTACCTTTCTAATAAAGGTGGGTCTTGGCAAACTGATAGTTTGCCAGACAAACAGTGTGCAACGACTAATGTTTAGAAGTTGCATTTTCAGTATTGAAAAATATCATAAAAACAGGTGAAAGCTTCTATTAATATTAAAGATAGATTTCAGGATTTGCAAGTCCATACTTCCCTTTATCATGATTACTAAACAGTAAAAGTACTTACAAATGGTGTGTTGAAAGTTTGAGATCCATGAGGCATGCACTTATTGTTTTAGGAGAAAAACTAATTACGATATGCTACCAGAATATTGTTCTTTACATGAGTTTAATTATGCTCAAATTGCAGAACATGGTACGCATGACCAGCTGACAGGCAGTGGGCGACCATGACCACTGCTATGGTTTTAACAGTTGAACTCTGCGTGACCTTCGGCTAGCGGCTGATCAAACAATTTTGGAACTAACAAAACGTGCTCGTCACTTTGCAAATTTTGAAATTTAACCATCCAGATTTTCAACAAAACTACATATTCTACCCAAAAGTTCTATGACAAGTGTTTATTTTTACTAATCTTGACATTGTGAACGATTATTTTGCCATTTTGTGGCATGCAAATCCCGAACTCTATCTTTAAGGTTTGGAGAGAAAACATCCATAAATTTTCAACTACATAAGAAAAATAGTAAATTCACTCACTACTTATCGACACATCCACCGACGTCGGACCTTTAATGATGGACCCGTTTTCATTGACGTCCAACTGGCCTCCAATGAAGCTATTACTGTCGCCATCCTGTGTGCTGCCCCCTAGTGACAGCGTGGAGACATCAATTGTGTAGGCCCGCTGGTGCACAGCCTTCTTGCGACTCTTGCTCCGTAGACTTTTGCGTGATCGCCGGCTGAGTGGGGATCCTGGCGTTTCAATACTCTGACAATGAATGAACAGCAGAGAGAACACATCCATGGATATTTCAGTTTTCATAAGAAAACAATAATGGCATACAAATTAAACAGGAATTCTAGTCTACTGACAAAGTAGTTAGAGTTAAAGTAGATAAATCACAGAATAGATCAATCAAAGTCTGAGATAAATTGAAATGAATAAAAATACATTTTTTATCATATTTCAAAGAATATTGCAAAGTCATCAACATTTTAACATTCATTGTGAGCAACTTTCCATTTGTTTTGCTCCCAAAATCACAAAAATATTCATTTTCTTGATGTTAATGCCTGAACTTATGTCACACAGGAATTCATCCAAAAATTGGTAGTCTCAACATACATGGCGTAAAGAGACCCCCCCCCAAAAAAAAAAAAAATAATTTCAGGGAAATTGACAATACATGTATAGTAACAATATGTGTACGAACAAATAGAAGATTACTTGCACAAAACAGTGTTGTCATTTTCTTCTTGCAGTGGAGTGCAGCTTCAAGTCCTAAATTTTAAACACTCTGGTGTGTGCATTGTGGATAGTAAGAATGTTCTTAAATTTCAAAATAACACAGAAGACTTTCCAAAGGGATATCTGTCTTCCTCTCCCCCCACCAAAAAAAAAATAGATTCATTATGAAACTGTTTCCATTATTACCTCTCTCTCCTCTTCCCACTCCTCACCACAAAGTTTTCTCTCAACATTTTTTACACAGATGTCAATAGCCATAAGCTCTGTGTGAAATACACACCACTTTTGATAGAACAAGCACAGTGGCATACGTAGGATTTTGCAATAGAAGGGTCCACAAACTCGGTTTTCCTCAAATGACACAAATGCTAATTGGGAGACTTTTGGGTATGATTTCCAAAATATGGAGTAGGGGTAGGTATTTCTTCCTGTTGACCTGTTGACGAAACTTCCACCTTATTTTGTTACTAACTCTTTACATGTTGAATTTATTTGAGGGAATAGTAATGACAATTGTTCTTTTCATATTTTCTTTGAATTTGGCTTTCCTTATTGTGGTATTGAAAAATGATAATTTTTCTATCTGATGTTAGCAGGGTTCGGACACTTACACATTTTTAAAATTCCCTGATTTTTCCATGACTTTCCAGAGCAGAAACTGTAAATTTTCACGACCATTTTTACATTCTTAAAGTGTGTAAAAATACATTATCGCAATATACTAGCAAGCTCTCAATCAAGGGTCATTCTAAGAATACTTTGAATAATTATTTCCCTGACTTTCCAGAAAAAATTCATGATTTCCCTGACTCTCCCTGACTTTTTGCTACTGGAAAAAGCATTTGGGCAATTCCGTGAAAAATGTTATCCGAGCTCAAAATCATGAAATCTGTAATAATTCCAAAAATATATGTGCTACAGTGATAAATTTGGTATCATTCAATAGAACTCATCAAACTCTTTAATTTGAGTGGTATTTGAATACATTTAAAGTATATTTAGACATAATTTTCTTCAAAAAAACCCCCCATTTTCTTGCAAAATTTTCTTATCTTTTTTGAAAATGCACAATCTTTGAGTCTCATTATTTCACATTCAACAGCACTTCAGAATTAATTTATAGTAGTTTATAGTTAAGAAAGGACCAAAAATGACTACATTAGCTTTTCATTAGTTATCAAATGCCTATAAGTATAAATATAAGGACCTAAAAAAGTGGTCCGAGGTGTAATGTCCGTAACGCAACATTTATGGTCCTGTATGGGATATATATACTGAATCCGTTGTATCTAATTATCATCCTACAAATTAAACAGGTCCTCAGCACCCATTTCAAAAGAAAATTGGCTTCAATTCATGCTTAGCTCACAAAATTTTTGACAAATGCGTTGGTAGGTGAAAAGTCATGTCCAAAAAATGTAATGTCCATAACGGCAAGCATTATGTGTGATAACTTCCAAACGATAAATAGAAACTAATTCAAATTTGAATTGTTAACACTTCAGGGTGATCTGTGTGAGATTACCACAATTAGGTTCAGAAAGAAAATGATGGTTTCTAGAAATAAGCCCCCAAAGTTGCAAAAAAAACCCTCTGAATGTAATGTCCGTAACGCTGGAACTGCCCATTTTCAAATTCCCTGACTTTCCAGATATTCCCTGACCCATACGAACCTGTGTTAGATAATCACACTAGCTATTTTTTAGTGTCTCCTGTACAAAGGTGAAGGAGAAAAATAATTATGATTGTTCAATATAATGTATGATTGTGCCTAGATGCAACATTCGCGCATCGCAAATCGGTTAATTTATTTATTTGATCATTTTTTACATTTTGATATTTTTTACATGCTAATCAATATGGAGGCCAAGGCCCCCTTTGGTCTCCATTGGCTATGCCCAAGAACAGGTATTATGGAAACCTTGAGTGTGATCAAAGACATAAAGACAATTAAGTTAGGACCACCTGACACTACATGATGGGCTACAATCTGATTTTGGGAATAAATTGCAGCATCATTTAATATGGGCATTTTAACAAATGAAACTTATTTGATTCGGGTTCTGAACAATAATATAAATACTTAAAAATGGGATTTTGGTGTGCTGTCAGCCATGAACCCGGAGTAACGCCAAATTATTTTTATACCATAGACAATTGTAGGACTTCTTTGACGTCACTACAATTCAGAGCAAATTTGGCTTCTCCTCCGACTAGAGAGCTGGAAACGGGCCATATTTTCGATTTTACTGTGTGACTATTCAGAACCTTAATAAACAAATTGTGATGTCTTGAAATGCTTATATCAAACGCTATTTGATTTTCTTTCGAAATCAGATTGTATTTTGATCGTGTAGTGTATGGTGGGCTTTCGACTTATTAATATGCTAGGGAGCATCAGCCAGGACTGTTAGTTCAATTCATCACTGTGAGAATAAACCCATTGGACAGTAACTTGATAATGTTCAAAACAGGCCGGGAGAGTGGGTCTCGATTTACAAATTAAGTCACCAAAACAGACCTTTTCCAGGAATTACAGCAATAAGTGACTACGAATCTGAATGAAGTAGAGATGCTTGCATTATGATTTGGGTCTACAGAAATTTTAATCACCTAGTTGTGCAAGCAAGTAGACACTCTTAGCAAAAATACTTAATATGACTTATTTGGTTAATCATGTACAAAACCAACACAGGACATATTTATACTTGAATATTTAAAACAAAATATCATGTGAGTCATGACTAATTACATGTAGAAGTGAGTCAATTATCTACCAGTGTGATCAGATTTTTAGATCGTTGCTAGGGTGTGAAGCATTTGAGCGAGGATGATAGAGGGGCTCTTACTGTAGGGACTTTTGACAAAATAAGATGTTGAAAATGCATTTTGGTACCCTCACCCCTGTATAAAAGACAGAATACATGTACATGTTCGTTTACAAGAATTCATTTGAGTCTCCAGATTTGTCATAAATTTGCTCCTATCTAGCTAGTCCATCTGTTTCATCTATTCTCGTTGATACCCATTTTGAGGAACACCTTTGTATAATCAATAATTATCACTGCTTTTTTTTTCTACTCTTGTTATTGACAAGCAAGTTTGGGCTGTACATGTACCATCAATTGGGGGAAAATATGCAAAATAAATCGAGGCTTTGCCTGCAGCGAAAGCAGCTCCATCTGCCGCTTTGCGTAGATATAGTTTCCGCATCAGTGGAGAACGAATAAGGAATACTTACAGTTCCCCTGCCAGATGCTATTCTTGGATTTTCACGATTATTTTTAACTGACCACAAGAAATGAACTTGTATGCAATTAAATTTTGTTCTGTCTGTCTAAAACACAGGTGTAAATGCTGGCTGTTCAAATGTCATCTCAATCAAAAGTGAAACGTTGATGTTACTGACTAAAGAATTGCGACATAATGGCCTCCCCCGCCAAGGAATTGAGACGTGTTGGTGTTATTCAACATGCTGGAGGAACATAATCAGAATGTCAATTAATAGCTATTTATAACCTAGAAATACTCATTAAAACAAACGAATAAACTGTAAGTGGGATGTTAGAACATAATAGCGAGTACAGTCAAGACATTTATGGAATAAATGACAGTTTGGGGGTTAAAAATGAACACACACTAAACTTGACAAATATATTGTAATATACATTTAGCTGAAAGAACAAAGCAGTCTACTCAGTAATTGACATTTATTTGACAACATTTAGGTTCATTAAAAACTTTTAATGTGTCGCTTGCGCATTTTGGTGCCACAAATTGTACCCCTTACTTGATATTTGCATTTAACTGACTGACAGAAGGATCTACATCTACATGTAAAAATATCACACTTCGTTGTTTGATTTCATGCGAAAAGAGCCAATGGTTTTCAAGTAAGAGACAATTTAGTGTTAAGGCCCTTCTGCCAGGAACATATGCTAGGGCCCTTCTGCTGGACAACTGACAACATTTTGTTGATCTCCGTACTCCATGTACATGTATGTTCAGACTAACACCTTTTTTTAAACATGATTTCTGTTAACCCATTGGCTATGGGAACTGGATGTGTCAAACTCTTCATGGGAATGACACTTTTGGAGGCAATGAGTTAAGAATTAAGTGTATTTAAACTTGAACATTATAGAAAATGAAAATTTATGGATATTTGTTCACACGAAATTTCACAATGTTTCTAATTTTGTACTGATATATGGAATTTTCATACAATTGTAACTTTGTTTGTATGTGTCTGTTTTTCATCAAACTTCCACTGTGCCTATTCTCTGATTTCTCTACTTTTGCTCCAAATTTTCACAAACTAGAATTCGCCTTTCAAAACCCTAACGAAACAAAAACTGCAATACAGTGACTCCATACAATTTTTTTTATAAATGATTCAAATTGTTGTGTTTAAATATCCAGTCTCTTGATTATTATTTGCATGAATAAGGTGAATTGTGCTCACCTTGGTGGAGGATTTTCTTCTCAGCATAATTCGCAGAGGTGCCTGGACCATGAGTCTATCCAGACTGATGCTCTGTTGGTTCGTGTCAGTGCTGTTCTGTCTCTCGGAAGTGAATTTCTTCATGGCCGCATTCTTGCCCCCCAATACCTGTCATAAATAAAAACAGTGTGAGGTATACAGAGGTACTGCCATACTGGTTGGGTAGGGCTTGAGAGGTAGTCCCCCCCCCCCCCCCTTTTGAATTCAGACGTGGTATGTTCGTAGCAAATTTGAGGCCAATTCTGAAGGAAATGATTACCCCAAAGAATTGAGTTTGGGGAATTTTAACCCCTTGGACTCGATGCTATACGGTACTGTTGTTTATTGAGAGATGAGGCGATTTGTACGTGGTTGACTTTCAAGGGAACATAAACCCATGTTTTCTTATAAAATTCTTCACAAAATATTTATTTTCTTTCTTTATACTGGTAAAAAATTTGTAATTTCTGCGACAAGATGCATTAAGCAAGAGTGTTCACTGCACGCTAACTCTGTCTCATAAATATTAATGAAGCTGGCATAATCTGCTCCTCCCAGACGTTAACCCATGAATGAATTTAACAGTTTCCTGCATAGACCCCTGCCTGGTGGCCTTTTCTGGATAACATTAACATGAAATTGAACAAACTTTCACTGAATATGTTAAAATTAAAGTCACTGGCTTAATCCGTGATGTCATCATATTCATCTAGAGGGGATGGTGTATTCATTCATCCCCCTTTGATGAATATGATATCACAGATTTTCGCCACTGATTATAGTGAGACACGATACCCAAGTCAACCTGACTTCAAGATTGAGATTGACGTCAAAATATCCACTAAGTGGTAGGTAATATACAAAAAAAAAGCAAGTCTTCTGAATCACTCACCTTGACCGCCTCTAGGGGCGTTGGTCCCGTGCAGCGTGCCGCTTCAAAGAACAGATTCATATATTCCTTCTGCAGCTTCTGCAATCTCTTGTCCATCACAAACTTCTGCAAGGCCTGAGCAGCCCTGATCACCATCCCAAGGCCCTTGTACCACATCTTGGCCGTGAGAGGCGGGGCGTAG